>WEKY01015670.1:0-55750 GCA_013390045.1 Picathartes gymnocephalus
ATATATTTTTATATATATATATTCAAATTATTACCATTCTAGACACTAAAATTGAGATTTACAGCTGCAGGAATTCAAATAGGATTAGATACAAAACTTTTATTTGTTTGCAAGCCCTGCATAAACTTTGAACAGCAGTTTTCACCAGGCAGAGAGCATAAAAGTCTCTTCCATTCTGAGAAGAAAGCCAGAAAATATCAGGTAGGACAGGATGTGTAGGTAGGACTGCAAAATTTCACCCCTGCTCATGCCTGATCCTGCTTCGTTCATTATAAGAATAATCTATTAAATATTCTAAACCAGTTGCAGGTATTCCAACAAAACTTTACCTTTGCTTTTCCCACACAGGTCTGCACAATATTTTGATTAAATTCCCCTGTGGCAGATCACATTTCCCTGTTCTCAATCAGCAGCTCTGTAGCTGAAGCACACCTGAAGAGCTGTCTTACAGAACTGAAACTTTGACCAGTTTGAGCATTAATTTTAACATTTTCAAAGTGCTGACATTATTTTGAAAGCCCAAGGCTCCAAGGAAGTGAAAAGGACTTTAAGAGGGTCACTTAGCCAATGTTAACCCTGCAGACAGAATAAAGGGATCATGTAAAGAGGGAAAGGAAGTTCCCATTTTCCTTTTAATTCAACAGAGGATGTGCTTTCTTGGCAAGTTTTTATATTATCCTTCTTTTAGAGTCTATTTCAGAAACAGCAATTTTCCTGCTTTCTTTTCCTCAACCGAAAGAGAAAGGGAAAAGAAGACACTTTAGAAGATTTAGGATTTTTCAGTTACTTCTCCCCAACATAGGTTCGTTTCTTTCCAAATGTTCTGCTTATTCAAAGTACATGAAGAAAAATCAATAATCTAACAGGTTCAATAAAACAGACAAAACAAAACATACCCAAGGTTTAACGATAAAGAAGGTGCTGCTTGCCCATTATTAGAAGCTCCACAAATTTATGCAAATCAGTCCATTGTGTTAAAAACAGGAATGTCTTTTTTAGGCTTTCTGGGATTATTACAATTAACTGCAATTTATTAACAACAACTTTTTAACAATTATAACGATTAACTTATTTGTTACAATTTAATTAACTTTTATTAATTCTGTGTAACTCATTTCTGACAATTGAAAGGGGACAAGCCCAGAAGTTCAGTTTTGTTCCCAATACTCTTAAGACTCTTTTTTCAAAGTTTTCTGCCACTTGAAAACATCTGGAAATAACTGAAAAAATCAGTGTTCCAGCCATTACTACAATTAAATTAATTTTCTTTTTACTAGGGCTTCTATAGAGCTGTTGCACTCTACAGTATTTTGTTTCCAGCATGGGAAATCTGGGCTTAAAATCTATCTTATGTGTAATTTTCTATTTCATGAGTCAAGCATCAATAATTTTAAAAAGCAGCTTATATCTTAGACTAAAGCAAAGCTGAGTTCAGAAGTTAAAGTATTTTGTATTCTGCAAAAAAATAATAATACAAAAAGGGAGGTAGGCTTTTGTCAGAAGGCCAGGCATCTATGCTTTGGGGTTGGTTTTTTTTTTCTGGTTTGTTTTTTCGTGTTGGGGTTTTTTTGTCTAAGAAAAAATATTTTATACCACTTTTGTTTAACAACTTCCACATATTCTAATCTTTGTCATCTCTGGACTTCACAGTGTCTTGCCAACAGCTACTGTGACATCTGCTAGGGAGGGCAGAAATAATTTGCAGGTTACTGACAGCTGCTGTGGGTTGCCAGACTGTCATTTGAGAGTACATTAGGAAAAAAAAAAAGTGTGGTAAAAAGGTTTCTTCATCCCCACCCTCTGCTATTAAAGTATTGGACATTCTCAGCAAAACCAGTGAATCCTCTTGGCGCAAAATAGCCTCATAACTGAGAAAATAAATTCCCAGATCAGTCGTCTTCTGAAAATTGGTGGAGTCAAGGCAGACCTTTCCAAAGGTGTGAATTGCAGCAGGGGAGGCTCAGGGGTGGACATCGGGAAGAATTTCTGCACTGAGAGGGTTGTCAAGCACTGGAACAGAGTTTTCAGGCAAGTGGTGGAGTCACCATCCCTGAAAGTGTCCAAGAAATGACTGGATGTGGCACTCAGTGCTATGGTTTAGTTGATATTCAGTCAAAGCTTGGAATTCTTGATTTTGGAGGTCTTTTCCAGCTTCAGTGATTCCATGACTCTCTGGAAGCCGGCAAATGCTACTGGGGCAGGCTTGGGTTTGTTGCTGTGGGATCTGTATGGCTCACATGGGTGAATAATTATCAGGAGACAGATGAAAAAGTAGATCCTGGAGGCTCTGAGGGCAAACCAGCAAATGTGCTCCAGTAAGTCTTAACTCTGTGTTCAGGTAAGGCAATGGGAAGATTTGATTTTTGATTGCACTTCGGCCTCCACTGAGTGCTTTTAAAAATCACAGCAGAAGCAAATTGCCAAAGGAAATCAATAGAAAAAGGAAGCGGGAACTGAACTCTGACCCATCCTGAGCCTCTCCACAAAGCCCCGGGGGTGTTTCACAGGTGCTGCACAAGGAGTGGTGCTGAGGTGCACAGCTGAGCACCTGGGACACAGCTCCACCTGAAACTGCTCTCAGCACTTGAATTCAAGGTCTGCAATCTCCCGAGAACCACGGAGGAGTATAAATCCTAGCCTGGCGGTTCAGGCCAATTTCGTATCTATAATTAAAAAACAAACAAACAAACGAACCCTTCCAAGCAAAACAACAAAAAAAGCAAGCTCCCCTGCTACTTACGTATATTATAAAAACAACACAAACAAAGCTGAAAATATCAAGATGGTGAAAAGCATCCAACCAAGACCAGTTACTTCACAGGTCCTAGATCGGTGCTGCTTTCCAGGAGCGCTGTAAGGGACAGGATACAAGAGGGCTGCTTGCACACTGAGATGATGCTGCCGTCCTTCAGCACGGTGGCTTTTGCCTGTTCAATTGCTGTGTCAGCCCACGCAGCACAGCCACCTAACACCTTCAGAAAGAGGGGCTCTTCAAGGTCCTGGCGCTGCCTGAGGCACGTGTGCTTCCACAAGAGCTGGATATGTTCCTGTGAACACCCAGCTAAGCAAAGAGTTCCTAAGCCTTTGCATAACCCAATCGCAGGGGCTGCGAGTGGAAGCGTTGTACAGCAAGGCCTGCTGAATTATTTACTCTCTACCAGCACGTAACTCACATCCACACCCTAAAAGTTTTAGTTACACTGCAAACTCCTCGTTTGAGACTTCTGCAAACCCTGCTCCTGCATTAAACTGGGAATGCACTGCTCTCCAGCATCCATCACGGTGAGGAAAGGAAGCTTCCTGAGTGAAAGCATCAGCCTGGCAGGTAATTCCATTTCCACTGTGCACGTGCTGAAAGCTGCTATGAATCCAGAGCTTTCAATGCATAGCCAACAAGGTTTACAGCCACTAAAATACGGCTCATACATTGTGCATTTTCTTTAAGAGGGTCAAGGACAGTGGGTTTTGCAGGAAACGGGCACCTTACCCGTGTTCAAAACATTTCCCAATTAGAACATGAGTTAAAATACCCATCCAATTATATTTTTTTTTTGTTTGTACCTTGCTGATTGAGTGAGTTGCTATCCAAACAGCTGCTTTTCAAAAGGCACCTTTCTTAGTCTCCGGTGCTACAGACTGCTGTGTTATGTACTAACCCACTCATCCACAGTGCCTTCAATTTCCTTTGATGCTTTCTAGGTTTTAAGTGCTGTAGCATAATGTTAGCCTTGAAAGTGCAGCATCTATTTCTAACACAGTTACCTCCTGCAATTTATCTGGGCAAATCTTTCAAAGGCCGTACTCTACACGTGAAGACGTTCTGCATGCATCCTGTGCCCCTAATAAATTAAAAAATAGGTAGATAAATAAATGTCAGCCTTTAAATCCTGTTTTGAAGACAGATCACATTATCTCATCAGCTGGAAACGGCATCAATGACTGTGACTGTGCCACTTTATAAAACACTCCCTGAACCTCGGATGAGGGGCACGTTATACACGAAAAATTGTGTGTGCAGGAAATATACATTGTATATCTGCAAAATGGGCCATATCCCACTGCCATTAAAATTGATGGGAGTTTTGCCATTGCCTTCAATGGGATCAGCAGCAGTATATAAAGATGGATTGGCTCTGAGCGGGCACACACTGGCGCTTTATGGGTGTGACAATATAAAAGCCCTGTTGAAGTAATGGAATGAATTATAACAGTGCTGGGGATGTCAATTTGCCTTCTTCTACCTTCACTCGCTGTACAAGGAACATTAAACATTTCCCTGGTTAGCCACAGAATCATAAAAATTACAGATAAAAAAAGTACTATTAAGCCTACTTCCTGCCAACATGAAATTACTCCTCCTGGTACCTTTTCTAATCCTCTCGGCAGCACTTCTGTTCTCCAGGATTTCACCTTTTCCACCCACTGCTGCAGTCCCGATCTTTTCATTTTACCCCTCTTTCAATGTGCTTCACCTCCTCTTCGCACATATTCCTGAGAAAGCCAAGAGTTCATCAGTCCCCTGGTCAGCTGCATCAGTGCACACACATTGTGTAATCTGGTTTTCCACTCCACTCCACAGTGGAGAATGCTTTTGGCAAGCCGTAATTGAACTGTGTCAGGTGCCACTAAATAAAGGAGAAAATGTGCTAAATACTGAAATTGCCTTTAGATAAGGCTTTCCAGTTTCTTATTGTGCCAAGCCCCCCTGAAACAGGGAAGTGACTTTTTGTATGTTGGAAAAGGAAATGGCAGAAAAGCACGAGAGCTCTGTGGCCTCGGAGGTGCTGGCACTGGTGTGTGCTCCATCCTTTCTGCTTCTCCCTTCTCCCTCCACATTGTGCTCAAATTCCTGTCACCAGCCAGAACTGATTGGAACAGAAGAAAAAAATCAACTCCACGCTACTCTGAAGTACAAAGCAAAACTCATCAAGTACAAACCAAAATGAGTATCATTTATTAATTAGCCCTGTTTTTACCTCCCTTGTTGGTGCATTTTTAGACTAGTTGGAAAAGGACTCCAGGAGATCAGCAAAGGGTTATGCAGAACTCAGGGCAGCTTTCAGGCACACCAGGACGCCCTGCTGGAGGGTTCAGGTCTGGAACAGCTCACAGGGATTTGCTCAACTGCTGAGACTGAGGGAAGTTCAGCTCAAGGGTGCCTTTGTTCTTCCTGTGATTACCCACTCCATGTCCTCCCCAACCATCCAATTCAAGCACATATTTCAATTCCACCCCTGAGCAAGTTGCATTCTTGCCTTTCCACTTCAATTTCCACAGGGCAAATGAAACTGATGGGAAGCATTTTGCCAAAGGTACAATTTAGGGTATTTCACATGACTCCAAATCTGGGTATTACATTTAATGTTCCTGGGACAGATGCTGTTAGGCCTTTTCCCAGTATCATCTACATACTCAAATTGCATGAATTTTACAGCCTCTCAAGTTTTCAGAGACACTGCTGGTAATTTAATACTACAGGGCCACCTCACACATTTTTCATCCCAAAGCAGGGGAAAGGGTAACTGGGAAAGCTCACACAGCAGAGGATGAGGTTTCAGAACCTCTGATACATTTGTTTGCCTCAGCAGAAGGTACAGCACGGTTCTGAGGGCAAAATGTAATCTACATATAAAATATATGAAACGTTTTCAAACTGAAGGAAGGCAGATTTGGGTTTGATATTAAAAAGAAATTTTTTACAGTGAGGGCAATGAGACACTGGCACAGGGTGCCTGGAGAAGTTGTGGATGCTCCATCCCCAGTGTTTAATTTAAAGTTGGAACTGGATGATCTTCAAGGTTCCTTCCAACCCAAACCATTCTGTGATTCTGTGAAATTAATAAATGTACAGTCTCACACACCCCCATTTCCACAAGAGCAACTCATCTACCTCTGTTCTTTAAAATACCATTTCTAAAAACAATGATTATCACCTTCCATCTGGGGAAGAACCCTTGGGGATTAAAGGGTTCCACTTTGCTTCAAGACAAGCATAGGTTGGAATATATACACCATTAATCTTTCAGTGCATATTTTTGCAAGCTCAAAATAGAAGAGTATGAATAAATTTTAAAAAAGCTGGTGTTGAGCTAACTGCTGACCTTTGCATCTGTAAACAAAAGACAGCTTTGTTTTTTAGGTAAACAGCTTAGCAAATATGAAACCTGTTCTGCCAGTGCTTGAAGATGACACTCTACATACAAATCAGTTCTTGCAGCAACACAGATTTCTAGATGTGTTTAGAGAAAATGCAGGATTTCCATGACTTCATACCACTGAAAACCTGAAAACCATTTATTTAAAAACATACTGTATTAGAACCAAGTCAGTAAATAAAAAAAAAAAAAACAAAACAAACAAAAAACCAGTGCAAAACTCTACTACATTAGGCCTCTCTCCTAGAATCCAAGCCCCTTTAAAACCACCTTGAAAACAATACAAAGCTCCCTTGACTTCCTAAGGACCTCTCAGAGGACCACAAGCCCACACTGGAAGGCACATTCAGTATTTTAAGCTAAAGCAAGTTAAATTCCTTTCTTTCTTTTTCTTTCTTTCTTTCTTTCCTTTTGATCAGGAAACTGCAACACTCTAAATTCAGTTGCCTCAGATGTGTTGATATACACATGTTGTATTTAAATCAATATTAATTTATCATATACTGCTTATAAACAGCCAACAGGCATCAAGTGGAGGACACTTTCTTTAATTTAGCCACATACATGGGACCCCACGGTCTCCCTTTCTCTGGGAGAACCAGCAGCTCATGCTGCTGTGTTCCACTGAGGAAAGTGAATTCCTGGGCAACACCTCTGGCCATCTCACTGATATCCACAGGCACCACATTCCTGCAGGAGTTCAGGATGAGACTGATCACATCACTGTTTTCTGCCTTGGACAGAGTGCACGTGGAATAGACCAAGGAGCCACCAGGACGCAGGGCTTTAACAGCAGACCTGCAAAGAGCAACAGAGAGGAAAAAGGGAAAAAATCAACATCAAAAGTGACATGCTGCTAGTGGGAGAATGTGTAGACTTACAAATCCGAAGTAGAAATAAATATGACAAAAATAACATTACGAAAATGTCTTAACTGTATATAATTGACACTTCAGGAAACCACCCACAACACAATTTGCTTTCTCGTTTATTTTTGTATTCTCAGGTAACTGAAGGTATTTTTTACACCACAGTGACAAGTACAAAGCAGCACCCATTCAGAATATACATCAAGCATTCCTGTGCTCAGCACTGCTGTGAAAATGCTGCAACTGCATACAAAATGGGTTACACCACACCAAAAGGGCCAGTCAGACACTTGGCAAGATGCTTGTGTGAACGAACATCAGAATGGACACCTGCAGGCACAGCCTCAATTAATGACTGGGCTGTAATTTTAGCAACATTCCTGCTAATTCTGCAACTTATTTAGCAGGTAGGAGGATTTGGGGGTGTCCCTGAGCCACTCCTTTTCAACCTGATTTTTTAAGGATCATTTCTGTTTATGCACCCTTCCATTATTAAGCTGTTGACAAATTTTGACTAAACAAAGGCAAAACAGTGGCTTAAAGCCTGAAAGCTTCATAACTACTGGTGGATGGAGGGAACAGAGGTTCTTTATCACTTTACCACTGAAACTGAGTTTAAATAAACTGCTTATTTCCCATCACAGCAGATCTGTCAAGTCCTTATTCAGACACATGAAATATAACCTATCAGTGTATAGAAATGAGATATGCAAGCCATATTCACCTACTCCAAATAAAGAAAGTAAGGAGAAAACTCAAAAATCTTGCACCACAGAAGCGCATTCTTCAAACCTAGTACCACCACAGTTCTAAAAGAGGAAGCTACACAAAAGGTTCATTTGCTATTAAAACACTCTTTTAAGATAATCCCATTTAATAATATATTTTGGAGGACATGTTGTTCAAAGAATGAATTGTAACCTGGTATTCAAACGGATACTACAGGAAAATATCACATTAAAATATAACTGTTCCCTCAATAAGATTCCTTTTCTTTAATAAGAAGAAAATCAGAACAGGTGAGTGGTGTAAATGACACTGAATAATCAGAGATTTGTGGATATTACTGACAATACTGTGCTCACACACCCCCCCAGACCCCAGGAAAAAAAATATCCTGGGACAAATAAAAAGAAGAAAAGCAAAGAAAAAGGAACAACCATCTCCTCAAACCAGATGAGGTGAGCAGCTCCCAAATGCAGAAAGTCCGATCTCAAGTCTAGATAAACAAAGACAATGCCATGGATATAGCAATTCCTCCAGAAACAAGCTGAGGGCTTCCCAAGGGTGATAGCTGAGCAAGAACAGTTGAGAAAGGGAAGAAGAAAATACAAGGGGGAAAAAGACAAGCCCTTTGAGCAGAACTGGGGCTTTTTGGGAAAAGAATCAATAAAGGAAAGCTTCAGCACAAGCAGGATCAAAGCTGGTGGCAGATCAGAGCTGCTCTGAAAGTCCTGTCCAAGGCAATATGGGAACACCAGGACAAATGACTGCTTCAGACAGTGAGGAGACCAGGTGAAAACTGTATTACACCAAACCTGCTTCTCTGGGGAGCATACACATTGCCTTGCTCAATTCCTTTATGAGTCCTGGTTATGGTAATCAGCAAGCCAAGTACATATTTTACTGAAGTCTATGGTTTTCCAATTTCATCCAGGATAAAAGGGCAGAGCTCTCCCAACTGATGGTGCTCTAAGAAAAATGTGTTTAATGCCTCTGTTGCATCAGTCTTCAGGAAAAAGATGGAAAGTGAGCACATACAGCCTTAGTGAGGGAGCAGTTCAAAGTTCAGCCTGTTACAGGCAAAAACAAGCTACAGTGCACTTAGGTAGCTTTAATATTTCCAGTTTAACTGGGCCTCATGGACTCATTCAAGGATAGTCTGAAAATCAGTTAAACCTGTTAATCAGTTAAAACTAGAAGCTTATCTCACACCCCTGAGTAGCTTTTCAAAGCCTGCAGAAATATCTGAGAATGTTCCTGCCACAGGCTGCTGGAAGACAACATTCACAAATGACAAAGAGAGCAGGTGGAACCCTGACATCCCTGCCAGCTCTCATCTTCTTAAATTCTGCACTTCCCAGCAGCCATTTGAACTGCCAGATATTCATCCTGGCATCCCAACACACATTTACTCTTTAGAGGGCTGCAAAAGCAGCAGTTCTGGACCCAAAAGCTGTCCCCACTTCTCTCCAGCTCCTTTCCTTGCTGGCAGCCGCCCATTTAAAAGGGCAGGGCTCGTGCTGCTGCTCCCGGCCTGCCTGAGGAGTGCACCCACATATATGGAATTAACTGCTAAATTAAAGCAAAGCAGGGATGTGCAACCTTCCCCTCTCATGAACAACAAACCAGCAGGAGACCCTGATGTCTCCCTGACCCCACTGTCCCTTGGCCTCACACCCGTCTGGGGAAATTTAAAAGCACTTTTTCCCCCCCTCCATGTATTGGATCTTGCTTTTCATCTTTCACATCAGAACTCAAAGAGAACAGAGCTGAAGTCTAAATGGGCTCTCATGAAGTCGAGCTGATCTTCACATTTTTATCAGAATCCACCTACACAACTCATTTTTGACAGACTTTCCCCTGCCAGCTACACCTCTTCCATGCATGCAGTAGTGCCAAGCCCTGAGGGCAGCCAGCAAGCTTGGGAATGCTTTAATGTCATAATTGAGATGCACTTTTAGCAGACCTGAGAATTTCACTCAGAGAAGCAGATAATGGCAACCACTTTCCTACATCTAAGACAGCATTTATACAAGAGAGAAAATTCTTTTACCATGTAAAAGTGGGAAGGGTAAAAGATAAAAAAAAGCAGATGTAGCCACAAGTTACAGGGTTAAAAGCCTGGACACTTGCCAAATGTAGTTTTCTTCCTATATAGAAAGCAACAACTCCTCAAGATGATGTTTTCAAGGGCACCCTGCTCCTCCAATTGAGTGCATCAGAGCCAAGAGCAGAACAGGCCTCTGCAAGAAAACTTGAAAATCTCACCTCAAAACCCCACTGTGTCTAAACCTCAGCTCGTGAATCTTCACTGGCCCACGCCCCAAAAAGCTCGGCCTGCTCGGTGCAGTTCTCTTTATTTTGAACCTAAACCAGGAACTGAAATACCTGAGGAGAATTGCTGCAGGCAGCAAGGTTAATCAATGTATCTATCCATCCTGTCAAGTGCAGCAACAGTTGTTTCAGAGCCTGTGCTCAAAGCCCTGATTAAGCCATGCTTGGCTTCTGATAAACCTGCAGGGAGCTGCGGAACTGCAGGTGAGGGAGTGCTGGGCTCAAAGTCACACAGGGTGACATGAGCTGGGCAAGCAGAGCCAGGGAGCTGGGTCCTCTCGTCATCAGCAGCACAGACAGTTCATTCAGGAGAGGATTTGATTGTCAGAGAATTGTTCAAATACGTTTAAGGAACTTCCCCTCTAATCACTGGAGGGAAACAAGCTCCAAGGGATAGGCTGGAGATGAAGCATAACTTAGTCCTACTAAAACTCCACCATCTAGGAATTAAGGTTTCTCTTTCATTAGGAATCTTAATTACCAATGCTTAGCGGAAGGAATTCGGTGCCTGGTACTTTGTGACTCCCAAAAATGGGAAGTCAAATCTAGAATGATTAGGATGCTAAAATATTTTTTCGCCTTCCTCATATTACAATGCCTTGTATAAAAAAAACCCCTACACTATTTGAAGGTAGTTTATCTGCAGTTCTTTTTCTCTTAGTGGCGCACTTGACATTTGTGTTTATTAACGAGCTAAACCTTTCAGCTGCAATAAAGATCTGGTCATACTTAATTTCATAGTTTTATTTCAGGTACATGTATTTCCTGTCACGAATTTTACACATTTACAGGCACCAGTACTGCAAGGTTTCACACTTCACATGAAGAAACATCAGAACACACATTAAAAGCCCTGGAAACTTTTTCTGGAGCCTTTTTTCTGTCAATCTCATTCAACAAGTTCTGTAAAACAAATTAAGGCATGCAGATTGCTCCCATTCTCTTTTTAAATGAGCTTTTACAGCACTAACAAAAAAAAAAAAAAAAAAAAACCAAACCCAAAAAAAAAGTAAAAGAAGTAAAAAAGACTTTATATTTTTGCAGGGTGCGTCTCTGGGTTCATACTGCACTGTGGAGGTCAGAGGTACAAAGAAAGCATTAATCTATCCTAACTCTCTGTATTGCAGAAGTACTGGAAAAGATGTTTTAAAGAAATGTATTATTTAAAGCTCTTTTTTTTTTTTTTTAGTTTATTTCTCAAGATTTACTAAATTCAGGAAAACAAAACAGCATTACTGCTTAATATCTCAGGGGAAAAAAATGATCATGCTAGACCCAAAACTGTTACATGCAACCAAAATGTAGTTAGCCAGCACCTAAAAAGGACTTTTCCCACTTACAGAAAATGAGACATGATAGGCTGACTTTTTTCAGTCTAAAAGTCTTGGTGTCTCAAACATCCCTTTAAAAATGGGAAGACACAAAAATATATATTTCATACTATAGGTAGCACCTGCAGGTCCAGCCTATCCTCCTGTGCTTGGGTTTATCTTGCATGCCATGGGAAGGGGCAGTATTAATGATGTTAATCATTTGACCATTTCCAGTATTAAAGTGAAAAGATGACACATTTTTAGGGCAATTTTAAACTAACACAACATTTCAACAGTGCCATCTTTTGGCAACTACATTGTATTTCTGCTCAATAGGCAAGATAATGTCCCATCAGAATAAAAAATGCCAATTCTATTATTTTCATTGACTTAAAATATCCACATTACCTTTTGCTTCTCACAAGAGTCCACATACCTTGTGGCAGTATGACCTGCATGTTAAAGGTTTTGCTTTTATTTCTTTGAACCTGGACAAAACCATAAAGAAATTCATTCTGTGTCAAAATATCAAATGTTTTAATACTTTATGATGGGCAGTGACAGTAGCTCAAGCAAACCCTCTACTCCTCTCTCAGTAAACTTTGCTCCTGAAGCTCAGAGTGACAGGAGAATCATGAAAATCAACTGCCTTTTTCAGCACTACATTGAATTATAAATAAAAGGAGACACAGGCATCAAAACCCCCTCAACTAAACAACCAAACCCCAGAAATCCAAAAAAATCCAGTCTGTTCCAGCCAAAATTTGCCCCGAAAATCCTAATAAGCAACAAATCTATGGCACACAATTCTAAATTATTCTAAAGCAAAGAGTAAACATTCAGCTAGAATTACTGATCTTTCTCCTTTAATTCATGGTGACTTCTGAAACACCTACCCTGTTAAAACAGGGATATGAGACAGCCCAGAAGGGAGAATGAAAGGTTCTTGAAGCCCACTATGGACTCTGCCACACAACTTTAGGGTTAGTGGTTATCCTCACACAGAGAAAGGGCTGGAGGTGGGATTAAAGCAAAATCTGTGCCTGAATTCAAATCTGGGATCCCAAAAGGCAGCTGAGTAGCTTGTTTATTAATCCAGTTATTTATACATTCAATAAACGTGGCTTTGCAACACATCCTAAGGGACTTGATCCGTAAGTTATTCCCAGGGTGCTACCAGACTTAAAATCAGAAACTATTTATTCCAACATCTCTGATGAAAGGCAACCTGGAGCCACAGCAGTGGCCACAGCACTCGCTCTTTGTGAAGAAATTCCAACCAACCGTGTAAAACCTCCAACAGAACCCAAAGTGTTTTGGGGAATGGCACAGCACAAACTCCTCAGCTTTTGTAAGACAGGAAGTGGCTAAAGAATCCTATTATCCACACAACCCACAGCAGATTTGTTGGTCCAAGAGTTGGAATTCTCAAAAATTCCCAGTGGAGCTAATTGAGGAGATGGTTCTGGACAATAAGAGGATTAACTGGGCAGCTACAGAGGAGCAAAGGCAAAAATTCCAGGGGAAGAGCAGAAGAACAGTGTGATGAAGCAATTCTCAGCACAATTTACTCCCCACAGGAGAAACGGTACAGTGGTGGCACACGCTAAATAGATGATTTTATATTTATAAACACAATTTTTGCCTTCATTCTATAACCACAAAAAAGCCCAGCTAAGAGAACACAATTCCTCTCCTATGAAAAAACTCCACAATTCAATGAAAATACAGAGCTGTTTAATTACTCAGAAATGCTGTGTATAGAAGAGTTCCAGTAGTCTGAACGCCTCTACTGAGTTTTCTAAATTGCATTCTGCTGGATTTCTTTTCTGCTGAGCCCTAACACAAGTTCCTTTCAGCTGCAGAAACCAGTCTAAGAATAATTACAACATCCATAACAGTTTAACTACTATGTAATTGGGCATTCAAGCTTAGCCCAAAATTTAATTTCTCTCTGAGAACTGATAACATTGGTAAATTTGCTTTTGGGAACCACTGTATTTTGTGTTAGCATTTAGCATCAGGAAATTAATATTCCCTTTTTTTTTTTTTTACTTTGCAATTTGTTTTCTGCATGAACACTCCAAATAATAACAAGATTTGCAGTGTGTTCTTGGGTAAGAGCACTCAGCAGGGATGCTTTGGTTTGGTATGAGCAATCATTACAATCTCAATTTCCTTCAAATCAGTGGTGCCCTCATTGCTTAGAACATTTGCTGTTCAGCATTTATATCACTTATTTACATTTCATATTTTATGCAGGCTGCAGGAGAAAGATTGTTGCATCAGTTTCTTCCATATCTTCATTCTCTGAAGGCTCTATGCACTTAATTAATTACACTGTATTGCAAACCCTACTTTTCCTTCCTTAACTTCCCTCTTTGACCTCCCCAAGTTCCCTTGAAACAGATCCATAAAAACAGATTACAGGTGAAGCATTTCCTTAATTAAGAAGGAGGGAATCTCAAATTTTAGGCCAAGTGTTGCTTGAAAGAAATAAAAACGAAATGCAAAGTGGAGTTTTATTCTTCTCATTTTTATGTTACCCTTACCCTTAATCCTTCTGCTAAACTGAAATCACGTTTGGTCCCTCAAGCTTCACCTTCAAATCACAGAGTATTTCACAGAATGACAGATGGTTTGGGTTAGAAGGGACCTTAAAGCCCATCCAGTGCCACCCCTGCCATGGGCAGGGACACCTTACACTGTCCCAGGCTGCTCCAAGCCCCATCCAGCCTGGCCTTGGGCACTGCCAGGGATCCAGGGGCAGCCACAGCAAATCTGGGCACCCTGTGCCAGGGCCTCCCCACCCTCACAGTAAAGCACTTCGTCCCCAATATTCCATCTAAACCCACTCCCTCTCAGTTTGAAGGCATTCCCCTTGTCCTGCCACTCCATGCTCTTTTAATGTATTTCTTACCATACTCCCAACAAAACTGCTGGGACTCAGCCTTACACTTGTTTTTGTTTACAGGCAGAGGAACCAAGGTCAGCAACACCTGGGAGAACAAAGCACCAGGTGATCTGAGTCAGTGAACCAGAGAGAGCCCTGCATGAGCTGGCTCCTGTAAAAAGCAGTAAAAAGCTGGATTCATGGAGGCTCAGCCCTCCTGAATACTGCTGGAAGTACTGGAGAAGGGATTCCAACTCCATTTTTTATTTATAATTACGCACTCTAGTCGTAAGCCAGAGGCTTGAATAGGGAAGCATTCCACAATTTTAGTTCTAATGCACTTGTCACGAACCATTCAGCCTTTTCTGATCTTGCTTTATCATTTCCTTTTCCTCCTTTCACATGGGATCTGAGATGTCTTTAGAACTGGGAATTCATTCTAAAGTGATCAGGTAAAAAGAACAATAACCAGCCAGTGGACAGCTATACTTCAGATATTTTACCCAATAACCCAATCAGTAACACTTATATCCTTTACCAATAACCCTTTTATCCAATAACCCTTATAATCTCTAACTCTTGAAAGTAACCATCCTTTTACTACAATTTATATAGCAAAATTATTTTGGCTTTACAAATTCTTTTTACTGTTGCTAAATAATATTTTCAACAGAAAGTTCTCTCTCTTTTTAGGAGTAATTCAATTAAATCTGATTTGGGCCGACAGGTTTGGTTTTGTTTTTTTTTTTTAAACAAGGTTTCTGCTGTCACGGGTTCTCCAGGATTACAATGTGGAATGATTTATGCAAATTCTCAAAATTTCACTGCATGATGTATGCTTCCTTTTGCTACGGGTTCACAAATTGGATTTTCTATGTCAGATATTGAAAAGGGAAAACCAAAACAGGTCAGTGTTTTAAGTATGATTGATTTCTTCAAAGGAAATGGATGACATGATGCATTACTGCAATAAGATCCTCATATTCCTGTTATAAATCACAGGCTTCTGCCAGGCCTTTTTTCAACTGGAAGTCTTGCAAAACTATCTTGAACTGCAAAGGGAAACTTTCCATAAAAACTTTCTTTTTCTTTTTGGTAATCTGTTATTTTTCCCTCAATTTGCTTTGACAGATGGACTTCAGGCACGACTGTTACTCCACAGATAACATGCAAGTTTAGAAGGTTTTATTGAGAAGCCACTCTTTTTTTTCCCCCCATGAGAAAAACTGTGCAGCTGGAAATGCTTTGCAAATGCCAGTCCATGGCTGGCAGCACTAAAATGGGTAATACACAAAAAAGCCTGGCTTTGGATTATTGGGGGGATATTCTCAAAAACAATCTTCTCTTTCCCCCACCAAACCACACATTCTTTTACTTTTTTACCCTGCCAGTTAGGGCTGGGAGCCTTTCTGTGCTACAAACAGTCAATATGGAATATATCTAAACCCATTTCAGCTGTGTCCACCTAAAAATATTTTGATTTTATACCAGACTGGTCATCTGCAAATGGACATTTCTGTGAGTAAGTGAGTTAGGAGGACCAAGGGCTCACTGCTGATATCACCCACACAGATTTCCACACCCTCGTTATCTCAGACCCACTGGTCATTCTAAACAGCATCACAACCACAAATCCCTGACATTATTTTCAGAGCGGGAATCCTGGGTTTGTTTATTGAACCATGAAAAATCCTGCCCCCATGTCATTTTTATTTCCTTTAAGAGGTTTCTTTTGCACTTCTCACCTTAGGAGCTGGAATTGCAGGGAGGACAACTCCTTCCTTTGCATGAGCCTGAGCACAGCTTGCTGAGGATCAGCAGAGAAGAGCCAACTTCTGTCATTTGAACAAGGAGCATCAACCAATACCTAAACAATTAATAAAATCAAATTAAAAAAAAAATCACAACAAAGATGGTCAGTTTTGTAACACTACATGCCAAAATATAATCAATTTTCTTTCACAAATATTAAGAAAAATCCTTTTTTTTTTCCATTTTTGGGGGTGAAATGATACCATTACTATTTTGAGATGTTTTTATGGGGTTAGCAGGTGGGGAGTAAAGAAATTAGTGCTCTAAAAGTAAGCTCTGTGTAACTGTTTTGTTCCCCTCCCCTTCCTAATTACACATCATGCAAAGATTACAGCTACAAGGTCTTCAGAATTCACTCCCAAGGCTGAATGGGCAACATCATCCAACACAGGAATAAATGCACAACAGGCTTCACAAAATATTTCCTGAGACTCTACAAATCCTGTACATGACTTTGTTCCCCTTGATAAGTCAGGTATTTTTGTGGGGGGGCCAGAAAGCAAAAAAAAAAAAAAAGAAAATTAAAAAGAGAGCAGCATAGGAAGAAGAAGAATCAGAATGCAGAAATATAACTTGCCAGTAATAATGTTACCTTATCATAAAATTCAGGCTGAAGATCTCCAATCTGTCTACCATCCAGTTTAGAAACCATTATCAAGTTAATCAAAGGATCTGGGATGAAAGATTCTATTGTCTGCTCCAACCATCTTGACCTCAAACCATCGTATTCATTACAGCGAAAATGACCTTAGAAAATTAAGAAAAAAAAAAAGAAAAAAAAAAAAAGTAAACACCCAGAGAGAAGTCTTTATAAATTTTTTTTCTGTTTTGTTTTTACAAATATAAGGAGTTAGACCCATTTCAGAAGTTCTACTACACTGCCATGACTACCATGGAGTTTACACCTTATGTGCTTGTGTTACTGTTATTCTACTTCTTAGAACACTACTGAATTTTTATAAACCTAAATAAATTTAAAGATGCTCCTACAGAGCAAACCCTAAGTATTTACTAGCAAATCCTTCTGTAGCAATAGACTTCCACAGCAAAACAAAGTTCAATCATGACCCATATCCAAAGAATGAGTGCCTTCCTGGCCTCCTTGAGCCACCATCTACATGAAGTGCATGTCCCATATTATTTAAATGCCTTTTAAATAAATAAAGCTCAGTTTATCTTAAGGTACATCTTAGCATTCACTGAAGTATATTAAGAATCACCTTCCTCACATCTTTCATTCTCAGCAACAGCTTGGTCTCTTCAAAAGCAGAAAGAGGGTAAAGTGTTGGGTTTTTTTTCCCCCTAAACCTTCTGAAAGGACAATTCCTATTTAATTTAATTCATTAACATCACCTCATTCCTCTAGAGGAGGGAGGGAAAGCCAGCTGTAATCAGCTGGTGCAGGTAGTTATAGTAATGGTCTCATCACCAGGAGCATAAGGTGCTGTGAACACCTTTTGTTTGAGACAAAAATTTGGGACAGTTATTATCCAAGCCAACAAATAAACTTGGAAACAGCAACCCCAGCTTGCTTTAACTCCTTGGCCCAAGCTGCTCCTTGCTGCTGCCTTCTAAACACTGTGATTATCTCAGAATCCTTCTCCAACCAATTCCTTACCATAAACTTTCTCCCTCTGCCCAGATCTTGCACATTTCATTGCTTATGCTCTGGTTTACATCAGCACACTTAAATTTACCTGTAGCATTTGCACAGCACTGACAAAAGAGAGAGCAGAGGGAAAGAAAAAAAAGAAAGCAGAAAAGGACAAGTATTCTAAGATTGCAGATTACTTACATCCCTGTGCCAACAAACTGACGTGGCTTTAAGTAACTTCTGGAGAGGTAACAGTGGAGAAAAAACCCTCAGAGATACCCCACTTTTGCCTATCCCTCTGCAGTAACCTATGTTAAATAAATACCACATTTTGAATCCTCTTTTAGGCAAACAAACTTCATAAAATCCTTATTAAACAGCGCTGAACTAGGTGGGATACAAATTGTTTGGGCTTTTTTTTCCCCTCCGGCAGCACCTGGCTCCATTACCTGGACAGGCACACTGCAGGATAGCCACAGACTTCCCCCCAGGTGCAGCACACAGATCCAGAACATCTTCCCCATCCTTCACCTCCAAGGCCAGCACGGGCAGCAGCGAGGCAGCGTTGAGCAGGTAATAGCCCTTCAGTTTGCCAGGCTGGTGTTTCTGGGCAGGGAATCTGCCAGGAGCTGTGCTGCTGTAACACCTGAAGGCTGCAGGGAGGTAGGGCAGAGCTGCTGGGAAGGCAGGACGGTATCCCTGCTCAGCCAGGCTGCTCTCCAGGCCAGGGCAAAGGCTGAACCTGTTCAGCAGCAGGGCGTGCTGCCAGCACCACGGCGAGGTCAGCACATCTCTGCGTGGGGAAAAGGAAAAGCCATTCAGTAACCCATCAAATGGAACAGTGTAGGGAAGCCTTTATTTGCAGTCTCACCATTGGCTGGTTCTGGTGTAATCAGAAATTAATCGTTTTGGTTAGAAAAGCACGCAGGAAAATAATTTTAATAGGAAATCAAGCCACTGTTTTTTCCAATTGTTGCATTTAAAACACCAGTTTCTTCTAGAACAAGACATTCTCCATTTTTCTTATTTTATGTAGAAGATACAAATGATAAAGCATAATGCTCTTCCTGACTATGAAGTACTTCCCTAGGGACAAAGAATAACTGTAGTATTAGTTGTAAACAACAAAAATAATCACACACACATTAGCTTTACAATGCTCATTCCAGCCAACACTAAAATTCCGTTTTTACAAGTGTTCTTTTTTACATTTTATGTTCTGCAAACATCGGGCCAGAAAAACTTAAATCAACAGATACTCCTGGAAGACAGCCAGAAAGAAGTGCTTATGTGATAGAAAGATGCTTGTTTGTATTTGCTTTCTCTTTCAGACCTTTCTTACACGGATTTCCCCCCTTTCCATTTGAATTCCTCTCAGTCTCAAAAAATATTCCTCAAGAGTATTCACTGCCTAAAGCAGAAAAACACACTGATCCAATCAAAGAGTTTTTAAGTTGACTTAATTAAAATAACACTATCCATGTACGCTTTTTATTTTTTAATAATGAAGTTCTTAAGCAGCTCTGTGATCAAGGCCCAGATTAAGTGACAGCCCTTATTAATTCAATTCCTTACCTCTCCCCTTCCCTCCACCTCCCAAAGCCACAGACCTGACACTGCTCCATGCATCTCCCAGTTCTGCTGCGTACTGCTTCTCAAAGTGATCCAGAACCACCTGACAAATCTGCTTCTGGAGTTTCCCTTTTGTTTTCTTTTCCAGCTTCAGAGAAAGGAAGAAAGAAGAAAAATAGTAAAGCCAAATTAAGGATTCTCACTAGAATTAATAATAAACATTGTACTAATTACATCAACTAGGTATCAGTGGTATTAGGATGCTCAAATATTAAGACCGCCTCTGCACGTGATCATGATGTAACAGAAATTTCAGAGAGCAAAGGATTTAAGCTAGAGCACACTGTACACTCTTCCTCCCTGCTTGGCTGGTTCATAAATACCCCTCCATATCCACTGTGCTGATAATCCAGAGGTTCCCGAGACCCTGACGGAGTTTAACCTACGATAGGAAGGGAAAGAGCCTTTGGTTTCTAAGCCAAGCCCAAAGGCACACGCTGAATTTCTCTCCCTAAGGGCAGCCAGCAGCCGTCCCGTCCCGTCCCGAACGCGGCACAGGGACAGCGGGCGACCAGGAATTCCCCTCCGTGCCGGAGCAGCTTCCCGCGGGAGGTGCAGAGAGCCAGGGGACACCGGGGGGACGCGGGCAGCGCAAAGGGGCCGGGCGGGATCTCTCCGCTCGCACGGCCCGCGCAGGAAGCGGCCGCGGCGCTCCCGCCGCCCTTCCGGCCCCGGCTCACCCGGCCCGGCCCCAGCCCCATGCCCATGCCCATGCCCATGCCCATCTCACCCGCCCCGGGTCCCGGCCCGGCCCCAGCGCGGCCGCGGCTCGGCGGGCGNCGGGGCGGGGCGGCAGCGCCGCGGCCCCGCCCGCTCTCGGGCTGCACGGCTGGGAATGGGAGTGTTTCACGGCGCCGCAGAAGGTTAACGGGTTGGAAGGGACCTTAAAGATCGGCCGGTCCCAAGCCGCTCTGCCAGGGGCGGGCACGTATCCCACTAGAGGATGCTCGAGTCTCCATCCAGCCTGGTTTTTAACACTGCCATGGCTGGGGCGTCCCTCAGATTTCCTGTTTCCGTGTCTCACTACCCTGACAGTAAAAGAAAAATATTCCTAATTTTTTTTTTTTTCTTCTTTTGTTCTTTACCGTGAGAGGCCGATTTGCCATCCTGACTCCTCTGCCTCGCCAGCAGACAAACCTGGATTAGGCAGCACCTGGGCTCTCATTTACTCAATTTACAAAACCGATCCTCCTCCCAGCGCCTGGTGGAAGGGCTGATGGCATCCACACCCCCCTCACCATCTGGTCTCTGCTGGTGCCTTATCACCAGACCTTTATTCCTTTCTGGCCCAGGCTTTGGAGTTGCTATTTGGCTCATCTGAACCACACTGGAGATCAGCTCCCGCTTAACCTGCTGCTACTGCCATGAAAAACTGCTGGAGGCTTGAGAATGATTCACAGAAATCTCTCACAGACACTTTCAGATAAACCATTCTTTGGGAATGGGAATCAGCAGGACCGCTGTACCCCAGTTCGGCAGTCACTGGTTTAGCAGCACTAGAATCCGAGGCTGCTGCTGTGCCTGGACCATCTCTCTCTCCTCTGATTCCTTCATCTGGACAGAACTTGAGACCTGCAAACTGCTCCTCCAAGGGAGGGCATCCTGCTCTCTTGGCCATTTCCTGCCGCAATCATTGTATCCTAGTAAAACAAAAATCCCCACGTACCCTCCCCTTCGTGTCCATCAGCATTTGCCAACTCCCTCGCTAAGAGCAAGCCCTGTGGAAGCAGCAAAATTAAGAGTAGGTTTAATTAAAGCTTCTGTAGGCTGAACCCGGCCTCTGAAATCCAGACTGGAAAGGGGTGCAAAGGTAAAGGCAGGAGTGCTTAAAGTGCAGTGTAGATAAATATTTGAGACTCAGGCAGCAGCTAATGAAGATTAAGAGTGTTTTTGCTCACCTCATGCAGATTAGCAGTATGCCTGAAAGCTTATTTAAAATGGTTCAATCTGGGTTGTGACAAAGGGCCTGGAGGCAAAACAGAGACCTCCTACACATCAGATGTGAAGGAAACCTGAAAGGCTTTTTGATAAATGACTCTTACCAACAGATACAGAAAAAAAACTGGTATAAAAAGTAGTTCTCTGTGGTTGTAATTCTGCCAAGACCAGTACCATACCAGAAAATATAAACAAGAATTGAATTTTACAGTACCAATAAAACAAAAAGGTCTGACTCACCCTCCCCTATATCTATGGCTACATTCCACTATATGGTAGATGGTGCCATTGGTGTTACTGTGCCTGAAACCAGACTTGCACCAAAGCAAAGAAAGGTCTCCAGTTCATCAGCCCATCAGCAATGCCTCCACCACAGCCAAACCGCAAACAGCAAAAATGCAACTGCAACTTGTATCTCTCTTGTGTTACTGCAGATGAACTTCCCCCAAATGACATGTACAATAGGCTCTATTACTTATTCCATTTACAAATGCATTATTGAAATACTGGTGGGTGTGTTCTATTCAAAATAGTAAAGTATTTCAAATTGAATTTCAAGAAGCTAACATGATGGCAAAGTTATTGTATAGTATCCTGAAGTTACAGTACTAAACTGTCCACTAAAATACTGGAATATATTACTGAAAAAATACTGCTTGAATTTTCTTTAAAGGGGAAAAGAAATATGCTGTTTACTTTATTATGCCCATCAATCCTTTCCAATCTCACACTAGAGATCTAATGGATACCAAATATGTCTATTTTTAATAATTTTGATTTAAAAACCTTTAAATCTATGAGTAAGGTCTTTCTGGGGATTCTAGGAAGTAACTAAAATGGAAGATAGCCTGAACAACTTCTTTTGAAGCACCGATTCTCTTTCACATTAATTCAGTTCATGAACATTACTATTCCTTCTTAGAAGATACATTGAATTTACCTTTAAAATATTTTGCCTAAAATGTATTGAAAATGTTACAGGTATATAACACAATATGTTCTGCTTAAATAGTGAAATTCTGTGTTCTTACCACTCCTGTTTTTAAGTAGAAATACTCTTGGCTGAATGCACAGATACATTTTCAAAGTGGTTATTGATGACAAAAAGTCTGACAAAATCTAACTTGTGCTCTCAATTTACAGCTGCACAACTTTTATCTCTCAAATATTAAGTGCACTATCAAAGCTCTTTATATGTGTACACATACACCCAACTTAGTGCCAATCTATCCTGAATTTGATCACATTCCTCCTGCAAAAATATGCAACAATTCTGTTTATAAGGTCTCTATTTCATACACTTTAGAAATGTGAGACTTGCAGCCCTTAAATATTTATGTCTAGACTTACTTCCAAAAAATTGTAAATTTATGGTAATACAGGAAACATGTAGATGCTTTGCATTAGTTTTATTCTATACATAAATGTCATCTTGAGCAAATAAAAAGTCATGACAGTATAAATTACTGAAAAAAAACCCCACCATAGTAAATAATTACAAAGCATATTAATAAAAACAAAACTTATAAAACATTTTTGAGTACTTTAGACACATACTGGTAACATTTATTGTAAAAGCAAAAATCAAAAATGATACATGTGATGTCCACACACACAACACACAGAACACACAGCTCATATATAAGCATCAACATTTTAGTTCCTTAGTTTTTGTTACCACAGCAGTATTTAACTTTGCTTTTAATGAAGACTTCCATGAATTTTTTTTAGGAAAGAGGGAAAACAAAAGTGTAACACATTCCTTGAAATCGAAGCTGTAAAAAAGCAAGTCTGCAAAAGTAGAGCCTTTAAGCCAAAAACTTAAGTGGTAACAGAGCTAGTGTTAATAAAATTGAGATTGCACATATGAATTTTTGTGCAACCTCCCCTCCACTCAGAATTGTGTTCGTCTGAAGGGAAAATGACCAAATCTCGAGAATAATTCAACTGAATACAACAGAAGTATTCTCATGCTGGTAGTCACATAGAAATTGTTTCATCCTTTCTCTAAACTAGCAAACTTAGAGGAATAAAGCTCTCCACCTATTCCAAACTTAGTATCCTGAAGACTGATTCCACCTCACTCTTTGAAAATGTTAATTATTTCATTTTAATATGGCAGATGTTTGTGCAACTCCTTGCTGCAAGGGGTGTATGGCAAAGATTTCCAATACCAAAGTGCTGAACACGTAACACACCACGTTGTTTTAACATCTAAACTCCTTTGGTAAAGCCACATTATTGAAGACAGAGCATAATATAAAATTATCAAATACTGCATCTCCAAAAAACCCCTGGGAAGGGGGGCTTCATCCTGTCTGTCATGAAGTGGCAGAACAATGAACCTTTACAAATACACCACTGGTTGTCTCCAATGTAACAGTAAAACATTTAAAAAGGAATATAACAAATTGTAACCCTTGTTTAGGTATCACTTGTATGTGATTTTCAACACATTATATGGAAGTATTATATAAATCCTTAAAAAACCGGTGTTCCTTTAGCTTGCAAGATGGTATTTTAGTATTATTGAGATTAGAAACTGTGGGAGGTCATCTGCATACTGGTTGATTCAGCTTCCCATCAAAATTGATGATTTAATTAGTGCAAATTTCCCACTTTGTGCAATTTTCTCATTTGTTGTAACAGACAATACAGTATTCAACTCTATTTTTTTTTCCCACAGAATTTATCACCTATGTCAAACTCAATTAACAAAACAAAGAAAACAACGGATAAGAAAACTTTCAGACAGTTCAAATAGCATTATTTTGTATAAAATGTATTTTAAATTTTTCTATCTTACCCCCTGCTTCAGATTGCCAGAAATATGAAATATGTAATGTAATACCTAAGAAAAGGTATTTGTACCATAAGAGAAATACAAGAGTCAAACACACTTTATTTTTATGCACTTGACTATCAGCTTCCTAATGCTCCCTAGATACTTTATTGGTCGTAGGTACACAGCTCCACTCAAACTTTCAACTCATTTTATAAAAAGGTAGAAAAATATATTCAATATTTGTTTAACCTTTCTATATTCACCCTATCATACAGAAATCTTACAAAATGCTTTAGAATCATTTATTCCCTGAAAAAATACCAACACCTGCACAGCACCTGGAGAAAGGTCTCAGTGGGAATGTACAATCCAGTATTATGGGACCTTGAAGGTGTTTTTCTTCAGGTTTACAGCTGTGTCTTTTCACCAGTAAATCAAATAAATCCTGAAGAAGAGCTGGTGATGTGAAAAGTAAATTATAAAGTCTGACCATCTAAGTACAACAGGATGAACTCCATGTTCAGTTGTCACATGCTGATAAAATGTCATTTAAAAAATTTTCCTTCGAGGGTAAAAAAAAGGGTAAAATTTTTAAATTATGATTTTTTTTAAATTCTCCTTGTGCTCCAGTTAAGCAATGACATCATGGGTATCACTGTTGGGTCTTTGGCGTAGAGTCAGTGGTGGCAGAGGCTTTCCATAGAAATCTGGGGAAGAAATTCCAGAGCAGAAAAATCACATCAATCTGTCACCTACCGCCTTCCAGGCTCAAAGAATGTTTACTAAATTCTTGCTCCCTTAATGGAAGCCAGGTATTCTACAAGTTTAGAGCTAATTCCTCCAAGCAAACTTTCAAACCTAGTGCTAATTAATGTCTAGAGGTGGATTGGCCAAACGAGGGTTTAATTACATTCTGTTATACATGCATCAGCATTTGCAAGATCAAGCCCAAAGGGGATCTGTAAACATCCCTAAAAATAGGAAAGGAGAAAACCAAATTGTACAAATAACAACTTAAAAATTGAAGCACTGAAATTTGTATGTTGCTGTAGTCAAGGCTGCACTGCAATTATAATTTTCAGTGACAGTAAGAGTGCAGCATCCATAATTTTGGGACCATTTATGCAGGGCACTTATCTCAAAAGCTAAAATAACTTTCTGAAAGAAATATTTCAGATTTTATACATAAAATTGCAACATTTCCTTTCATCAATAAAGGAATTTAAAGTGGTAAAATTGTACAAGACAAAGTTAATAAGTACATCAGAAGAGAGTAACATTTGTAGTGGATATAAAATAAAAAACCCATGCAAACTGGAACATGCAAAGCACTTCACAAGCAAAATAATATGGAAGATGGTAAGAGGAAACAGGTAGAAATCAAGAAAAAAGCAGCTTTTTGAAACATTCAAATCTCAATTTGTTTATACAGACCACCTCTTCCCCAACAAAGCCTTGCTGGCCTGCCAACACAAAATTCAGCTTTAATAAATCATCATTTCCCAAGAAGAATATTTCCCACTTGTTCCAGAGATGCAATAACTTCTGTTAAAAGTGCATTCCTGAGCTAAAATTAACAAAAGCAAACAAGCTGGATTACACTTCTCTAAGAATGTGTGGACATGTCTGTAGGATCAAGGTTTTAACTATCCTTACATTAAATGAGCAAAATGAGAACACTTTTATATTATTGTTGTAAATATTCTGATTTCAACAGCACTAATTGCAGCAGTAAGAAAACTGCAACAAATGATTCTAAGGTCAATGAAAACCTGTCCAATGGATGGTTTTATTCACCAGTTTCTTGAGGTCTGTCAGAGCATTTTAGGACTGGCAGAGAATTTTACCTCCTAAAATGAAAGAGATTTAATAGTCTTTTAAATGTATTTTCCACTGACAATAAACAGGCACTCATCACCTTGTCTTATGCCAAAATTATTAGTATGACTGGAAAAATTGCAGTCTTTAGTGAATATAAATGCATAATTACAAAGTTTGAATGCCTGAAAAAGTTTTTAAATCCACCTTTGAATTTTGGGCAAAGCTGGGGGAAAGAAAAAGAGTCAACACTGATTTATTTCTCTGCTGAAGGGACAACCAAAACTAAGTTGATTTTCAGAAAGATGCAATTCAGGGATTATTGTCAAAAAAGAATCAGGCTCCACTGGTCTTAGGAAAACTCTGAGTTTCCAGTTAGGAGCAGGTTCTCAGTGTGCAAAATATGTAAGAATTCATTGAAAAACACTGCTGTGTGAGAGAAAATGGGCAAGGCTAGATAGGAAATTAAACCAGTGCAAGATGGACTTGGCAGTGCTGGGTGAACAGTGGAACTCAATGACCTTAAGGGTCCTTTCCAACCTCAGTAACTCTCTGATTCTATGGCTCTCAAACTGACAGTTAAAAACCCCACAGCTGCTTGAAGCAAAATTAATAAATGATGCTCTTGGGAAATCAGGATCTAACTAAGGGTTTGGCAGTGCTGAGTTATGGATGTGAAGAGCTTTTTTCATTTATAAATAGTGCTTTCCTAATAGCTGTTTTCTTGCTAGGATTTGCAAGTGTGAATCTTGTGAGTGGTTCAAAATTCCTGAAAAGATGAATAAATCTCACAAAGACTAGGGAATATCTTGAAATCAGCTGCAAATTCTGAGTACTTCAAGTTTGCTCTTACACCTCTGGTCATGAGATCATTTCCCTACCAACATATGTGCCATTGTTAACTTCCAAAGTAATTTAATAATTGTACTTATTTTATAAATTAACACCTAAATTAAGCAGGATTTTTTCCTCTTTGTCCCACCCATGTTCTTCCTACACAATGCAACACCTCCCTTAGGCACAGATAAAAACTGAGTTCCTTTTCTTCCCCTCCCTACCTCTTCATCTGGCTTTCCTTTCTTGCCGCCTTCTCTCTATTTGCCTTTAAAAAAAAGAGCAAGAGGGGTTTATAATTAAGATTAAAAATCACATTTTAAGCACATGAATTTCATTCCTGTGAGAAATAAATATTTTGGGTTTAGAAATCTTGGTTTCCCTTCAGGCATCTTTTGATTCTCTGGCAGAAAAGCTCCTTGTTCTTGTGCTTCAGATGTCTCTGAATTCACTTTTCAAAATTTGAAAAATAAAAATGTAAGAAAAATGAAGAAGCTATCATCTGAAACTCAGGAAAAAATGCAACATCAGCATATGAAAAACAATCTTCCAAAAATAGAAAATAATCGTTATTGAAGCAAGAAACCCAGACTCTGCCTACTGCACCTTGATATTAAATTTAAAATTTTCATTTTAAATGTAGTATATTTGGACTCTCCAAGTAACTGGCCCCATTACTCTTTGCAATGTGTCCCTTTATAATTTTTAGGTGCAAATAACTTCAGATCATTAACAACTTCTGATATCCCATGCCACTTTAAACTTTATGAGTGAATTGGAGAGAACTCATTCTTTTTCCTAATAAAAAAATCAGACTTGAAAAATCAAAAAGATGCTTTCTACTCAGCAAAAGGGAAAGCTTTTGGTCAATGAAAACTGGAATTTAGAAATGAAAAACAGACGAAGAATGAAGTGAACGTAGAAGTGAATGGACAATGGAGAATGGTTTAAAAAGGTACAAAACCCCAAATACTTTCAATTACCAGGATGATGTGTTTCACCAAGAGGCTCAAGTTTTCGAAGTCTATTAAGTTTGGGAGTTCCCCATCCAACTAAAGGAAAACAAAGACTGTCAGAGCATTCCATGACTGCACTGGATAATTCTGAGCTGCACAGAAGCCACAGGTCCTTGGGAGAAATCAAAGCATTTAGAAATGCCCAAGCTATGCACAACATTGCATCCATGGTGAAGAATGATGAAATCCTTCAAAAATAACCTGATTTACCTTAAAAATATTGCTATTTTTAATCACTTCAGTGAGTATTCAACTTTCTGGCTCTTTTTTTTGGGAGAAAAATGTCTTCCCCCATAGAATGGGTCAAAACAATACTGCTGAAAGTTCGTATCATGAAGTGGGAAACTGCATCCAAGATTTTCTTAGAGAGGAAAGTTTAGTAGCTCCTCTCTATATGAAGACCAGTCCAGTTTCATCATTCACAAGTGAGACTTTTAAAGGATTAATGACCACAAACTGTGACATCAATTATTGTTTTCACACTTACCTGGCGGAAGAGCTGGTGGTGGTGCAGGATTCTTGGGAAGAGAGTCCTCTGCATTAACAGGTTCTACTCTGTGGCCCCTTTTTAATTTTGGTTTTTTACTTTTCTTCTTATTGTTATCTATATCCAACAGAAATAAAACATTACATATCCTGCAGTTATAATCAACTAATATCCTACATCAGATTCTAATACGATTGTCGGGGAGATACATCAGTTTTCAGTCCCAACTTAGACACAAAATTATAGGAAATGTAAATCACACAGCATTTTGCTACAGAAAATAAACTGTGGGCATAAAATATATGCAAGCTCTACGTCTCCATGAAGAAATTTAACTTATATAACCTACTCCTGCATTTTAGTGTTTGCAATGGATGACATTGATGTGTGGTACAATGACCATATGGACAGAAGAAGCAGCATGTGAAAAACCCCATGAAATGACATGAAAGGCAGCAGTTGTACCTGAGTCAAGGCATTCTGAGGCTTGTTGGTCACTCTCTTCTGCATGCTGCAAAAGCTGGGCAGTTGTGGAGTTGCACCTTTCCAGCCTGCTGTCATTTGTGTTTTGGCTGCTGCTACTTGATAAGTGGTCCTGCTCTGCTTGGGATTTCAAGACAATTGTAGCCTTTTCAGTCTCCAACTTTTGCCTCTTCTTTTCCTTTTCCAGCTGTTTCTCATTCTAACAAAAAGGACAAGATGTTGTTTTTTTTTTTTTAATGACTTCTAATGCTGTAAGCTGACTAATAAAACAGGAAGGTTATTAAAAAATGAAAATATTCCTAAAATATCCTACATTTACAGAATTTATTTTCAAATAGATGAAGAAATTCAATTTCCAATATCCTGTCCAGCGTAAGGGAGGGGGAATTAACAACAAAAGGACAAAAGGTTAGGAAACTTCTACCTTCTTCCTCCTCAAATACATTTTTTTAGTGTCTTAGTTAAAAATAATACAGAGTCTAACTCTCCAGAAAATGCTATCCCAGTTTGGATAAATAAATATCTATTGTGTCATACAACCTCAATGACAGGCTGCTTCACAATTCTGTATCAATAAATCACTGCAATATTCACAGCTGCACCTTTATTTTCTCGCTTTTGATGTTATTACTTAAATGGATTACTGTACATGCAGCTGCCTTGACATGTTCTGTGGATATGGGTGCTTTTGTTGTGGGGAAAAGCAAATGTTTGAATTACTTGCTGGAAAAGTTTACGTGTTTCTTTAGATTGTGTTATCTCCAGGCAAATGAACTAAAAAAATATGAACTCAGAAATACAGGTTAAGGAAACTTTATATATGAATGTGATTTTCATATTTCAAAATGAATAAAAATTCTCAAGAGTCTGTTTTCAGCTGAAAAGAGGTTATGCTAAAAATCTGAATAGTTGAAGAAGTCAGGGAGATTTGATATGACTCACCACATCACTAAAACACTTTAGAAAAAATTAATAGACCTTGAATATTTTCCACTTCTGAATCCTCAAGAGTTTAATTAGGACATATTTTCAGTCATGTGTTTACATTTATTTTACTGTGTCTACAAAACTTTTGTTCCCCAATCAATAATAGGGGTTTTCTTATCACAAAAACATTGATTCAATGCACACAGAACAAGGCTGCCAAGATTAAAATAAGAATTACAAAAGTGCTGTGCAGACAGACTTCAAACAACTCTCTCAAATGACCATTTTTCTCATCACCTCTCAGACATTTGTTAATGGTAGTTCTGAACAGATCCAGATTTCCACATATTCTCCTACCTCAGAGATTACAGAAGATATAGGCTGGAAGGGGTTTCCACATTTCCCAGGCTCAGGGTCTTCGTCCTCACGTGCATTTCCTTCTTCTTTTTCCCTTTGGCATTGTTGTTGGGTTTATGTTGTTTCAGTGGTTTTGGTGTTTGGTTTTGTGGGGTTCGTTTTGGGGCAAGGGAAGGGGAAAGAGGGAGAATGAATAAAGAATTATGAAGAAGCCATAAATTTATAAAGAACAATGTCAGCCTTCCCCACTACACCTCAGTGTGGCATAAACACAACACAATCCAACACGGCCAAGAGGTTTTGTGTGTGCATAGACATGAGGCGCATGAGGAGCAAACCAATTTTTTTATAAATTTGCGAAATATATGTGAAGACCACGTCAAGTTCCAGCTGTTTAAAATGTACTTTAGTAATTTACTTGCTTATTTAAACCAAAAAAGCCAGAGTATAGTTCAAGACACTTCCCAGCTACTTCTCACAATACCTGAGACACAAAATTCTCTGCCTGTATAAGGCAGAACAGAGGACAGGAGAGCTCAGCAAATATTTTAAGAATGCCCCATTAAAATGATTCACATCAATCCTTCACAGGCACCACAGCAGGCTGCTAAAGACCAGAAAGGGCTCTGAAGGGGAGTAATAAATCACTTATCCTGCTTCCCCTCACTGCATCATCTTTAGTTCCTTCATGCCTCACCTGTTGGATATCCTGAAGTTTATTAAGCAGACTGTTGAATAAATTTTCATATCTAGTCCTTGATAGTCACATATGGGTTACAGAGTCTAGCTTAATACTTTCTTTTAGAAGGTAACTTCAGATTAAATCACAGGAATTATTTTTTAGGTCAGCCTTCTGTGAAGATACATTAGTAAGGCCAAATTTATTCCACAACTACCTCGCAATTCTCACTCACGGTATATTTCCAGCATGCAGCCAATCAAATAAAGGGAATGAAGAAGCAAAAAATTCAGGGAAGACTCTTGGCTTGTAAGCTTTAAATTCCAGATAGCATGGTTCCCATAAGATCCATGCACAGGAATGAACCAAATAGCTCAGAGCAGGGAGGAAGGGATGGAGCAGGAATCACAGACAGAATACCTCTGTTCCCGTATCCTCCTGACCCGCTCAGCTCGCTCCAGTTTCTTCTGCTCCTCGAGTGCTTTTTGCTCTGTAGTGTCCCTCTGGATGCGCTCATTTAAGGCATCAAAATCTTTTGCTATGATATGGAGAAGCCAAAATAACCCCTTTTTGATTGATTTGTCAATTTTTTTCCCACAGCCCATGACCGCTGAGCAAGGTTCCTGTAAATATACGGAGAAGGAGGGAAAAAGTATTGGTGGTTCAGACCACATTTCTTGACTGGAAACAAGAAATTAGCTGAACAGTTACTGTTCACTGTGAAGTTTGTAAAACACTGGGAAATATGGGTTATAAATAGTCCATGTTATATTTATCAATCAAAATGGAAAAATCTGAGATGAAAGAATCAGCTTTGCTTCAGTTCATGAAAAAATTCTACATGTTCATAACCGCCTCAGGGATAAATAAAATCTCCTGTGAATTTGTCAGAAAAGCTGTCAAACCAACTCCATTTTTTACATCAGAACAGGCATTGCACCTCAATTGGAGTAAAACTTTTTTCATTAGACTCTCAGCAGAAAGTGAGAGAAATATTATCTTGGCAAATCTGTTGGAAGAGAAGTGCAAACCTCATTGACAAAATAGTCATGAAAACACATCTGGTAAGAAAACATTGAAGAACCAAGAGTAGTTCTCTTGAGATTAAAATACCTCAAGGAGATAGGATAATAGCCTTCAAAAATATAAGGTGAAACTGCAAATAGGGAAAGAATAATTTCCTCTTAATTTTTCATGTCAGGAGGACGAGTAAAATAGGCTTTAACTGGACAAAAGAGGCAGGGCTTGGTTCAAGCTTGGGACATGGAAAAGATGTTCTCTCATGATCTCTTGAGAACTGTTTTCCAGAATGTTTTGGAGCACTGTATGTGTCTTTTAAAACATTCTCTGAGTAACAATTGAATAGATTCAGTTATGTGTTTGACATGCAGAGATGTTATTTCACACCGATCATGGTCAGGGTTTGTGTTTATGAAGATTAAAAGAGACCAAATGTCCAACGTTAATATCTGAAAAATTCTCAGTGCTCTCTCTTCATCTGGCAAGCATTTAAATGGCACCACAGTCAGATATGGAATGTACAAACTACAACAGAAAAAAAAAATCTGACCAGTTAGGTTTAAATTAAGGTTCAAACATGAGTCATTTTCACTATGGAATACTGGAATACCCTCCAGCAGAACCTACCAAGGAAGGAGATGTACAGAAGATGTTTACAATTTGTTTCTCTGAGAAAACTAAGATAAAACACCAGCCAGCACTGGGGCAATGTTCTTCCCAGTTTGCACCAAGATTATTGTAGCTGAAGTTTGGTTATAAAATACTAAAACTTAGAAATATGGAATATAGAGACATACTAAATAATAAAAAAAGGAAGGTCATTCTCACTGACACTGTCCAACAGCAAGACAAATTGCTCCTTCCATTTGCTTTAATACTTTGTGTGGAAATTTAAAGATCCAGTGGAAAACTAACTAAAAGAATAAGACAGAACAAGAAGTTTTTTGGTCCTTGCCTAACTTTCTATCTTGTTTCATAATGCCTCTGTTTAAATTGATCCCAGGACTCATCCTACAGAAGGAATTTGGGACCATGTTTATCTTTCAAGAGCCTGGTAAAGAAGGTGCCCATCAGAGCAGGAAACAGTCTTAAGAGTGTGTGATCTGATTTCTTTCCCAATTACACACAAGATATCAATAATGAACAAGAAGAGCATTTTACTGGCACATGTCAGAGATTAGCAATTCAGACGTACTGGAATACACTAATATCTTTCAGGTCTTTTTTTACTAATAATATTTTTCATGAAAATATTCTTGGCACAGAAGTTCCTTGGAAAAAAAACAAGGATGAACTCGCAATTTTAATTTTTATGATTGCTATTTGTGCATAGTGCAAAGTGCACTAACTGAAGGAAAGCACTTAAAGAGTCATAACATAATAAACAGAGCTATGCCCTGCTATAACTCAGCTATTAGAGAAAATAATAGCAATATGCAGTGCTCTATAATTTTTTCAAATCTCCCTAATGAATTAAAATTATTTTTTAATTTTAAAATCCAAAGCTGAAATGGTTTTTCAAAACTGCCTTCTTATTTTGGTTAATAACAGCATAACTCTCATTATCTTTCAAAATGTTTTTTACTGCCATCAGAAAAAGATTGTGGAAGTAAAGCCCTACCTAAGAAACTGGTAGATTAAAACAAAGACTTAAAGAAAAACTTCAGGGACTACTGATTTGGATATATTATCTGAAATACTGACCAATATTAAGTAGCTTTCATAAAGATTTCTGGTTTTGGCTCCCCCCACAATGATTTCCTGCTGGGTTTTTTCTTAACAGGACAGTGAATACCACATCTAAATTTCAGTTTGATGCCATGTAGCACAGTTTCCTACCTTAACGGAAGCTTGACACAGATATGAGAAAATTAAGCATCTTAAAATCGACTTACAATTTGACAGAGACACTTGTGTTCATTAACCAGCCTTTCCAGAGATAAGGACTCGATTACATCTGCTTCTGACAGAGCTCCTTCTCTGTCCTGCTTATTTGCCAGCCTAGAGGGAAGATCAGAAGAAACACTCAGCATCCTGACACAAGAGAGACTCTCACATCTCCAAAAACTGAGTTTGTGACAAAAGTAGGGAGAAGAAGGGGAAGAGTGAGAAAGGAAGATAAAATGCCTTGTTTCAGGTTTAATTAATTATTTTTTCTACTTCATAAGTATGTCAGTCCATGCACCATTATTATCAGATACTAACATTAGACAATCACTGAGCTGCTTAATAATAATTTCATAATTATTTCTAGAGAAAGCAATCATACTTACAGTTAAGAAAATGGACATAAAAGACCATCCTATTTTACATCTAAAGCAACACAGGACAATCTGTTGGAGTCTCTGGATGGAAGTTCACAGTTTTGCAGCTTTCCAAACTGGGAGCATTTCCCTGTGTAAAAGCGCTTCAAGATCATCTCAGCCCTGCTTTCTACCCAGTATTTCTCTCAGATGCCAAAAAATGTTTTGAACTTGCTCTTCCTGAGTAAAATTTAAAGTGTAGAGGGAGGAACTTGCATGAATGGCTCTAAAAATCGTATTTTATTAAATAGAGGAAACAAACAAACAAAAAAACCCCACAAAGCTTACAAAAGAAGTATTCTGTAAGATGAAGATCATTTTCTTGTCACTTATATATGTTAGGAAACAGGACTCTAGAAGACAGACATTCATTTAGGAGTATAAAAATAAAATCCAACCTTATTTTTCACTTTCTACAACCGTAATAATCCAAGCTAAGTGCTGCATAGCATTGGAAAATATGAAATTGGTACTTGCTTCTCTCTAATAAAGGAATGCCACTAAAATAATGTTGCTCTGAAATTTAGCAACATTTCAATGACATAAGAACTTTGATTCAATTTCCTGGACGAGAAGACAAATATGTGGCTTCCATGAACTCAGTGGCAGAAGGTTTTGGAACCAGACATCACGGTCTTCCTTCTGAAATCTCAAGTCATTATCATTAACTCAAATGCCTTTTAAGAAACACTAGGCCAAAGCTTGTACTTTAGATTTATATTAACTCCTTGCAGGGAAGGAACAGTGGTAAGAATTCACTCCATAGTTAGCAGAACTTGTCAGCACTTTAATTTGATCTAAGACCTTATTCTTCCCTATTCTCCAGAATCCCAGTATGAGAGCTTCAGTTCTTAATTATTTGACTCCCAAGAGAGTTTTTAGCATCAAAAACATTAGAAAAAAGCTGTGTTGAATCTACAGCTCAAAAACCGACATTCTGTGTCACCATTACCCTCATGAGCTACGATTCATTATCTAATCTTTCATCTTTCTTTTCAAGAAGAATTTGTTTATGAAGGAGACCACAGAAAAGCAGCTTCTCAAATGTCCAGTCTCTCTCAATCTTCATCATTCTTAACTATTTCTAGTCCAAACCACTCAAACCATTCACTTATTTATCATCACCCTGGGGATAAAAATCCCTACATCCTACTGATAATCAAAACTTTGCTGGCTTGGCCTGCAGAGCTAAGAAGAGCATAAAGCTCTTCTCCCTGCCCTTCCTTGAAATCAGTTCCCAGTTCTTAAAGAGAGAACTTCTACAGTGCATTGTATGATTTATTGCAGGGATTCCCAAACTGCTGCTCAATGCACAGACAGAACCTACATTTTAAATATGTTTATGCTACTCTGGCACTGCTTCCTCTCACCAACCAGCTAGAACAAGACTTGTCCTCTCAGTGTTTAACTATGAAACCAAAGCTAAACCAAGGAAAAACTGAGATGAAATTCAAGAAAGTAATTAAAACACTGGAAACAATTACCTCCACTTTTTTTCTCCCCCACATAACCTATTTTGTTAGTCTAAAAATGCTACTGTGCTGCCCCTTAGTCTCAAACAGCATTCCTCAGCAGTGCTGCCAATTCATCTAGATCTAATTGAAGGAAATATTTGTGAGCAGGGTTTGTTGCCACAGCCTATTCCTCTCTCAGCTGCAGATTAAATAGCTGCACTGTTTCTGCTGTTCTTGCTCTGCACAGCCTACAAAGCACAGCTGAAGCAGAATGAAATGCTGGTAAGCTGCATAGCTCAGTGGCAGTCTGACACCAACATCCCACAGCTCACAGCAGCTGCTGATTTTTAACCTCTAACACCTTGAAAGGTGTCATATTTGTCTTTCTGGTCAATTAGTTCCCACTTTCTCTGCAGCAATACTGACTGCATTCCAAAAATATGGCTGAGGTGCTGTATCTGGAAAAGCGGCATATCCCACCAGCAGACTCTGCCTAATGCTCCCCAGGAGCTGAAGTGGTTTTGCTCAGGTCCATCTACTGCTGGACACCCCTGCCCACTTCAGACTTATCAGAGGGGTTCAAATATTTTTAAGATACTGTAGTAAAAGGCATCATTCTGCAGGTGTTTTGGTTTTTTTTTCCCCCCCATGAACAGATCCATCTACCCTCAATTCCTTCTGCCTCCATGCCTTGGTGCAGAAGAAAGCGAAGCCTGCACTTACACTGGTGCTTCCAAGGTCGGCTCTGCTCCACTTGCAGCTTCTGAAGGGAGCTGCTCCAAGGCACTTCCTGCTCCTGGGCACTCCAGAGGGATCCGCCTCCCAGCAGGGCTGGCTTTCAAACAGGCACAACCAGATTCCCCAAGCACCAAGTAATCAATTTGCCTGTCTCCTGCAGTTGCAGAAGGCAGTTTCTCTCTCACTCTACCACTCCTGAGGATGATCACACTTGGACAACGATATAAAAATTAGAAGCAGGAGGAATGAAGGAAATACTTCATGGAATGTTACTCAAGACACGTTACTTGGGGAATATTCTGGAAAAGTGTTTTTGGGATTATACTGAAGCTTAACCTCAGGAGTTCCTCTGTAAAGGGTAAAAGCCACCAGCACAGGATTCAGAGGTAAATACTCTTCTTTTACTTAATGTTTCTAAATTTGCAAATATCAGAAAAAGGGTTTGTAGTGGGGTTTAGGATGGAAATGTGCCTAAGTGTCAAAACATAAAAATAATGTATGTCTACCTTGCAAAGCATTAGGTATTTCTGTGGGTGAACATGAACTCACAGCTCTGCTGCTCTTGCACAGGACCACCAGGGTTTGAGGCAAAAGAAACCCTTTCTTTCAGGAATACATCAGTTATCTAAAAAGATAGACCCTGATTTTAATTTTCCAAGTCAGTTGAACTTCATATATAGCAATCTTTCATGTTTAAAAACCTGTAGGAGCTATATATCAAAACACATGTGAAAGCACAGCAGAGTGGCTGTTAGTTTATCATATTAAGTTTGCTGAGTAAGAAGCTCTCATCTATAAAATCATGCTTGGCTTACTCCAATTTCACATAAAGTATACTAAAGTCTTAGTGTAAGAACCTTACCTCATGCAAGAAATAAAGAGAAAGTAGGCACCTACTGCTTTTAGATCAAGTAGGATTTTTCTAAGCAACTGGAGAGCTTTTGAACTTTAAGAGTCACGGGAAACAATGTGGAAAGGGAGTGTATGTGTGCATTGGCACAAGTGACATCTAACAGCTCAGTGACAATATTTCTCTTAGAAGCCACTTCTGCCAGAGAAAAACAAGGTCTGAATGCTATGGAAGTTCCTTGACCTGTCTACAAAATCTCAATTACTGAGCAAAGAGGGAAAAAAACCCAACAGAAACCAAACCAGTATGAAAAAGTTTACTTTACAGTACAAACTCTGTAAAAAATGTCTCAGATATGCTACTTTCGGGGTTATATTTAGTCAGAATCAGTGATCACAACCCCAAAATTTTGGGTCAGACCTGCATAATGTCCATCGAAATGAATGAAGAACAAAGCATCCCTGAGGTCAAAATACTACAGCATCAGAACTATCACCAGGATTAAAAGCAACTGTAGGAAAACAAATCTTTATGAGAATGGTTTACCTAAGATCAAGAATTAGTCTTTAAGGCTACTTCAAGGAACCATAGCTTTGAGGGATGAAATTAGCTGGGAAAGCAAAGACACAACCTTCGAATTCAACAGCAGTCTCAACAAGGGGAAAGAACAATGCCGTATCAGTCTGCAGTGAATCTTCTATTTAAAAATGCTGTTCTACACTCCTTTTCCCTTTGGAATTTTTATCTCTCATCTATTGACCTTTCTCTTGGGCAATCCTGTGGACAGCCATCGGAAGGATGTTTCATTCCAGAGAAGTGAGGCCTCAGCAGATGCAGCATGAAAAACTTTGTCTCTTTATGCTTTGCTTATGTTAACATCCATGAAAGTCAAACTCCTGCCCCACAAACGGGCAAAAATAAGTCACTTGTCAGCTTGTTTTGCTTGTTCCTTCTTCTTCAGTTATTGGCAGCTCATGAGCTTTTTGAGGAAGCCATGGAAAAAAGAGTTTTTTATACTTCTGACACACAAATAGGAGAACAGAGCAGCAGTTTCAAGTGGCCCATGGAAGGCACTCTTGATGAAGTTCTGAGCTCTCTCAGGTGATTTTTTGCACGTTGCCTTCCAAAAGGAAGTGTTAAGAGAGCTCCAAGCACATTCTTTAGCCCATGCTCCTTCTGGGTTACTGACAACAATGACAAACCCATCAGTAATTTCTGATACCTGGCTCTTTCTCAAATAAAGGAGCTTATTTCAACTCATGCCTTCAATTCTCATGCAAAACAACCCTTTAAATATTATGGTAAACTATAATGAATAAAAGGTGAATAAAGTGCTACAAGATTACTGGCCTGCTTTCATGCAACTTCAGGGAGCCGTAGGAGACATTTCTATAAGTCAGCATTTTCTCTAGACAGTTCCTCCAGGTCACATTTAAATAAGGGAGCAGTTAAAACTAAGATTCTAAACTCCTCCTGTTTACAATATCTCTAGGCAATTTCAGTCTTGTATTACCTTTTAAACCGGTTACAATTACACCAACAATTATAATTTATTTCATTTTGTTAAGTGGCCTCATTCTCACCACGGGTCTGAATCATATTCCTATTTACTGAAAACGTTTCTTGACACACTTTGCTCTGCTATCAGTTCAATTCACACCTCTTGGTCAAACAGGCTGCAGCCAAACATGTCTGACCTCATATAAAGCAAGTTATGTTCAGCTTCCAGATGTGTAATTCCAAAACAAATGGCAATAAATGATATAGAAATATATTTTTGGACAAGATTAAAAAAAAAAAAAAAAAGGTGAATTGCTTTCTTATACTCTATTTCACTTTGGTATATCAAACCCTAGGCAAACTAAGTATAGTCAAATTGCCTGTATGTTTTTTTTAAAAACCTGCCTGGAAATGCTGACATTTATTACAGCTGAGTTCCAAGGCTGTGATAGGCAGCTCTATGGTCTGACAGAGATGAAATGGGAATGTAAAATAGGTGGGATGGTGAACAGCACAGATTTTGAGTCTGCGGTTCTACTGTCAGGAAGACAAATCTCTCACACCACTTAGAGCAATACAAAGCTGTTAAGTATGAGTTCAAACTATATATCCTATTAAATGGAAACAATTCCATCTGTACTCTGGCCTGCTGCAGCCCTTTCTTTTGCTCCTATTTTATTTTCAAATACTGCTGTAAAAAACATAAGTATTTGGACCTTAATGATGTGATCTTTGGGGCAGAGGAGATCATGACGTTCTTTCTAGATTTCTGTGACTTCTGCGTTTGTGAGGACTCTTAAAGAGCACAACTGACAGCAAATCCCTGGTTAAATAGGTAAAAAAATCACCATCAAAGCATGAAGTTCTTAGCAATTACAGGGAATTAGCTGCAGACTGACTTGCAGAGTGAGATCATTGTTTTGTCAGTGAGGTGTAATGTCCATCACCCTCACTGGGATTTATGTCAGTGCAAAAGCATGAACTCCTCACCTCCCTTTACCCAAAGTATCAGCAGGAATGTGAGAACTGCTGTCTGCAGATGTGAAAATGCTGGTAGATGCTTTTCATCTGCAGCCACACAATCATAAAAGTTTCAAAAGTCCAAGGAACAACTTTAGATTTGCAGCTGATTCACTGTGTGTATCTTTGAACCAAATACTTCATAAAATAGCAAAACACCAACACAAGACAGCTACATCTCCTACAAGATGACTGCGTTACAGATTTGTGGTCAAAGGCCCAAGAACATCTGAATTATTTTAAATCTGTTTACCCCCTTTACATGTCTCTTGGAAAACTCATTTCAGAGCAGCATGATTTTGTTCCACTTTTCCAGCAACTTTGTCCTAATTCTTTTAAACTGGAAAAGGAAGGATTTAGATTAGATATTAGGAAAAAATTCCTGACTGTGAGGGTGGTGATACTCTGGCACAGGTTACCCAGAGAGAAGTTGTGATCATCCCCTTTGCTGAAAATATTACTGATTTTGCACTATCATTTCATCTGTGGAACATTTTTAGGCAGGGCAAGCTCTCTGCCTTTGGTATTTTCTTTTTGAACCACTCCCACATTTCCCACAAACAGAAACTTGAACTTGGAACTATTTTTAAGTATGTTTTTCCAAGGACTAATCTTAAGACAGAGATGCTTAAGAGGGTATTTTCATCCAACCACCTTGCATCTCATAATTCTTGGTTTAAGCACATTTTGTTTCCACGGTATTTAAGTTAAAGGAAACTTTTCAAACAAAGGAGAAAATAAATGTAACTTATAGCAAGATATCCTACTTTAGTTACTTCAGATATATCTTTGTACAGGGCAAGATTCTAAAACATCACCAAAACAAGTTCCTTCTTTTCTTGAGAGAACAGGAGAGAGCCCAAACTGAATTTCAACTCAAGACACAACCTTTCCCCAAAGACTACTAAAAGTATTTTAAACTATATGCATTTAAATAGTAGCTGTCTCTTGTCTCTCACTAATTTTTTGTTGCTAACTTAAGACACGTAAGCAGTAATCAAGTTCCAGAGTATGACTCAGAGATTTACTCACTGCCATTGTGCTCAGAAATAAGTTAGATGGGTTTCTTTGGTGCCACAGGACACAGCTAATAATGTAATTTCACTGCAGCTTGGAAACGAATTTAAAAAAATAATAAAAAGAAATATTTAGGATTACATGTAACATGAAATTCCTTTGGGACAAGTTGCCTGAAAGATCATCTACCCAGTGCCCTTAACTGACTCATTCCTAAGGGTCAGGAAAACAAGCCTTCCCTTACTTTTGGTGCAATCATTAAAAAAAACCCAAACCAAAACAAGAAAACTCTCCCAAAACAAGAAAAAAAATCCACGAACAAACAACAAAACCAGCTGTTTCAGCAGAGGTAAAGAAGGCAGCAGGAGCCAGAACACAGACCATACATCTCAAAGAGCTCTTAAAGAGAAGAAAGAGTCTGCTCCTTGACTGCCTGCAAGTCCTCTTCTTCTGAAGTGTGCAGGATGTTAAAACCAACGTAAGGAGGCAAATTTTATCAAAGATCAGATACAAACAGAGCCTTTGCAGTCAGGCATTTTAATCAAAGTGCTGAATAACCAAGAAATAGTGAACAAAACTGGAAATTAAAATAAACAGTAGGCTTTGGTGATTTAGGGCTGGGGAAGAAATAAAACAATCCAGAAAAGCCAAATAAGAAACCATTAAACCTAATTACAACCAGAAGCAAAGGAGTTCCATATGATCAACTTACTTCACATATTCAATTATGGCTTTTAACTTAATGTAGCCCAAATCTTATTTCTGGGTGTTGGCTCCATGTTTCCTGGGTCTACTGATAAGTTTAACAGACAGGTGGAAGAATGTTCTATGTGGCTGCTTTACAATTATGCAAGTAGACCTTTCAACTTGCCTTTTTTTTTTTTTTTAATAGAGAAGATAATATTAAAAAAATTCATTTCCATCTAACTCACTATCTTTGAATTCTGGACATACTTTATCATCATGACAGATTCTAATGGTGGTCCAGCTACCAGGATCTATTATTCCCCTGGTCAGTGTGCTGAGGTAATTGTCTTTATCAAGACTTTCCCGGTCACATATGGCATCCACTTGACTGGAGAGATTCATATAACCCTGAGGAGCAACAGAGCCAAGCTATCAGAAGGCAGACTCTTGCAATACCCTTAAAATGTATTTGACAAGGATGTGAAAATTGCATTTCTGAACCTGTCAACTATATATAAATATATGTAGCTATATATAAAGATGCCTCAAGAGGAACAAACTTAATCACCAATGGGTTTGCATGACAATAACACTGCAATGGGCAGTGAATGCAGGGGACACACTAAGTCACTGGAGTGCTTTCAGTTCACATATTCCATTTACTCCACTCTAAAGAACAGGCATATTCTCCCTTTATTGACAGAAACTTCCAGAAAAGTGAGCTGCTTTCATCTCAATCAAAAGAAAAACAGGATGTGCCCCTATATACAAACACATAGGACAAAACAAGGACTCGGTAAATGAACAGAGCTTGTTGTGGAACACTCAAGAAGCCAAGCCAACAATTTCCAAGGTTATCTCTGTCATGAAGACATCCTCATTTCTTTGAAACCAGCATGTGTTCCGATTGCCAGTATAACCAAGGACAATTATTGGCAAGCCTGTTCAGTGGCAGGCTTTGAAGGCAAGCCCAGCTGCAGAGAAGATATGAAACTAAGATTCAACTGCTTACGTTCCAGTCTTTTTGAGACTGATCTTTAAACAACAATTAAAAAATCCCCAGTATTTTCTGCTCACTTCTTTGATATTTAACAATATTTGCACATTTGTTTTGCAGTTCTGTGAAGTTCCTCCCTCCAGCCCCAAGGAACACAGCTATTTCAAGAGCAACGCACCAATTCCCTTAAGACACAAGAAATTCTTGTCCCCTCATACATAATAAGCATGAATGGTGCCCTTAGAACTTGATTTTAATCCCAGGTTTGCCCAGCCCTGCTAAATTAACATGGGGCAGCAGATGTGTGAGGTTGGACAAGAACAGACTTTCAGGTCACTTCTCTGAAGCCCTGTTTAGCAGCTCTGGGTCCTTTCACATGCCCCAGGCTGAACTTTCCCTGTTGGTGATGCCAAGCAGCTCTGGAACATTCCTGAAGAACTGCCATGGGGACATCCACAGCAAAGTTCAGCAATGGAGAGGCGTTACTGCCATGAAATGAATGTATTTTGCATTTTCCCCACCCCAGGATAACATTCTCCAATAAATAACTTGCAAGCTTGTCTGATCACAAGTCTCAGCACGTTACTGTAACTTCTAATGATTGCCAGGCTTTTGGGATTCTCTTGATGTGAATCAATAAACGCTAAATTCAAATATTAAGGCATTAAGGGAAAAAAAAAAAAGAAGTAAGGAACACTCTAGGGTAGAATATCAACACACTTTCTTGTGACTGACCTCTGAAGCATTTCAAGTTTTGTTTTTCAGCTAATCCTCCTGCACAAAGCCAGATTTAAGCCTGTGAAGACGTGTCCACACTGCTCAACTCCAGGACTTCTATTATGCAAAAATCTATTTAGAGACTTTAAATATGCATAGGGGAGCAGGGATACCACAGCAGTATCATTTGAAACTGTTCAAATACAACAAAATCATTTGCATATTGACAGGTCACTGGATTGGTACTTTGCAGCTACTATAATGCATCCTTTTGGATACTATAAATACTACATTTGCTTGCTAAAAACCCATAAAATCTGTAGAATCAGGGTTTAAGAAGAGTTGCACCTATAAAATGCAGCTATTTCAGAAAACAGCCCTAAAAGCTCTGAAACAGCCAAAAGATACCATTGTGCTGTTTAACCTTTATGCTTGAACAGCCCTTTGAAAGACACATATCTGATTGAACCAGAAGACCCGCAGTAAAAAATCCCGTAATCTTCTAGTCCTGAACAGGTTACTTCTTACTGAAATTTTCCATTCTTGATCACAGTCCAAGGAAATAATTAATGTAGAGTTTGAGAAAAATACCTTCTTCCTTATGACTAAAAATAGTTGAACTTAGTTTCCATTGGGCATGTTTTAGAAAATATCTTTCTCTTAATTATCTCTCCAGTAAAGCTTGCACAACAGCTAGGGAATAAAACAAAACTGTATCTGCTTTCTATTAAATAAGGAACAGCACTGAATTGTAGCTCACTGTGGTGCACAACGCATATTTGCATCAATTTTATGAAGAATGTAAATGACAGTGTAAGAAAGGTAACAGTAATTCAAAAAAGGCTTAGAAACTCTTCATGCTGCAACATTAGTGATATGGATTCAACTGCACAAAAACTCAAACATAAAAAATAAATTTATTTTCATGCTAAATTATTAGAGTTTTTAAATGATGAGAGTTCTCTTGTTCTGTTTTGTTGCAGTTAACTGCTTCAGTTAGGATCTAACTCCCCAGACAAGGGAAGGCAAGGAAAATGGAGAAAGGTTTTTCAGTGTGGCTAAATTAATAATATAAATCCATGCCAGAATGCTGATTCGTTACAAAGTCTATCTCAATCTCAAAAACTGAAATACTTCCTACTGAGAATCCAAAAATGGCACAGCCACACTCACTTCTATTTCCAGAAAGATTTATAGGTTGATTAGTTTTCATCAAGTAAAGAATAATGATAAAGTAATTGGAGTTACTCCTCTCTTCCTCCCCAAAATAAAAGTTCTCTTCACACTTCTCTGGTCTCAGTTCTGTGCTCTACATTACAAATTTACCACAAAAATGGGCTTGCGCTACAAATCACAGAATATCCCCCACTTCCAACTCATTGCTACTTTTCCTTTGTTCTGGAGGGAAGTAGTTCTAATCTCCAAAATTACTTTTCATGTATATATATATATACATACCACTAACATTGATCGTTGTTACATTTTGATTACAGTGCAACAAAACAAGAAAGATATTGGAATTAACTTCCTGTGTTGCAAGAGGGGAAAAAAAACAACCAGGAAAGAATCCTGACCACAAAAACCATGAAAGACCGTCTGCAAGAGCTCAGACTGAGGGCTAAGGAACTACAGATAGCTGGGGAAAACAATGGTGCAACTGTGCAAGAAGAGGAGCAGGAGGAGTTTGAACAGCAGGCTATTATTTATGAAAAAGAGCCCATAACTGAAAGGCACTTGCATGAAATCCAGAAGCTGCAGAACGAAATTAATAATCTGGTGGAAGAAGTCAATAAATTCAGCCAACAACAAAAAAGCCTCGTGTCTTCAATGAGAAGATTCAGCGTTCTTAAAAAGGAATCTAACATAGCAAGGGAAATCAAAATTCAAGCAGAACACATAAGGAAGTGTTTGGATGAGCTGTCAAAGACAGTGAGGAAAGCTGAAAATGAGCAGGGGCCAGGCCGAGCCGCGGTGAGGATCCTGGCTGGCCAGCACACCTTCCTGTCCCACCGCTACCTCCAGGCCATGCTCGCCTACAACGAGGCCATTGCCGCCAAGCAGGACAAGTGCAGGACCTTCATCCTCCGCCAGCTCGAGGTAGCTGGAAAAGAGGTCTCTGAGGAGGAAGTCAATGACATGCTCCAGCAAGGAAAATGGGAGATTTTCAATGAAAATCTACTCACTGAAGTCAAGATCACTAAAGCTCAGCTGTCAGAGATTGAGCAGAGACACAAAGAACTGGTCAATCTGGAGAACCAGATCAAAGAGGTGAAAGAACTCTTTATCCAGATCTCAGTTCTGGTGGAGGAGCAAGGGGAGATGATCAACAACATAGAAATCTGCATGAACAATACTCAAGAATATACTCAAGTATCTAAAGAAAAGTTTGGGCTTGCAGTCAGGTATAAAAAAAGAAACCCTTGCAAAGCAATTTGCTGCTGGTGTTGTCCGTGCTGCAGATGACACAAGAAATGAACTGCTTGAAATAACAATGGTTCCTCCACACCAAACTCATCTTGGAAAGCACTCCTGGGATCCCTCAACTGCTTCATTTTTCTTCCCATTTTCCCTTCAGCAGAGCTCTCAGGAAAAACTGCATCCATTTTTCCAAAGACAGTAAAGAATTTTACGGTTTTCACAGAAACACATGAACTTCAGGAAAGAATCAAACCATAAAAGAGACACTTCTTGGTTGTTTTGACTCAAAGTAAAACAGAGTGGCAACAAACTCCCTGTGCTGCTGGGAAGCATTGAAAATACTTTGTTACTCAAAGGCAAGATTATAAAAATGGTTTATTTACTTTTCACAAAATAATCAGTGTTTTTAATTGCCTTGTGGTTTTTCAGCACTTATATTTACTTGCTCAAATTCTGAATGGCTTTTTCTCCAGGAATCTGAAATTCTACAAAACAAATTCACACATGAAGCAGACACCATTAGTAACAATCCAGAATGGGATGCCTAAACCAAACAGGAGGTCAGAGAAATTACGAGGAAAGTTGCAATACTATCTCTGTAGGAAAAGTTCATGAACTTTTCATAAAGTGACACAGAGATATTTCTATTACTCAGCTCCACAGGCAGAGCCCTACCAGGTAAGGATAGGGGAATATGATCCTTAATTATAAACTCACAAGGCACATTCTTAATGCTGCCTATCCTACCTAAATACACAGTCATATTTGCAGTCTCATTTTTACTAGAACAAAAATTAAAGAAAAAATAGAATAAAATCATCGAACTCCATTCTTACATCCCCTCCCCCATAATCTCGAACCAGAGAATGATGTAGGTTGGAAGGAACCACCTGTAACCAACTCCTTTTGGAATGGAGTGAGAAATAGCTCTCCATGCAAATTAATAGAAAATAGCAATGTAACTGAAATAAAAAAGTTATTTCCAAAACGATATTAAAACAAAAAAGTTCCACACTAAACAGCAAACCAGAAATATATTCCTGAAATGCTTTGTGCTGTGAAAAGACACAATCAATACCACTTTATTTGGGTACGGAGAAGGCAGAATAAACTGTACTGCAATTCAGCAAGACACTAAGTGAACAGGATGCCTTTAATTGCATGTAGTGGGGGAAAAAAAACCCAAAAAAATCTACTATCAAAGTTATTTTCACAATGTGTTATTTAGAAACAGTGGGATACCTTCCAGCCCAGATTAAAACTGTAACTGAAATTAACTGCTAGGTAAATACAAACGTCTGAACCTTAAAGTGAAAAATATTATTTACACAGTAGCAACAAAAAATAAACTTAGATGATGACACCACTGAAGCTATTTCATTAAATAATCTCCCCTTAACTGCATATATTAAAAACACCTTTATGTTCCAAGGGCACAGTAGAAATTAGCCAATAAACAAGGGCTGTATTTCAATTGTGGAATAACATTCAAGTTCACTAATATGTAGGAAAACAGCTGCCTGAGTAAGTCATGTCATTTTCAGATGTATATTGGTTAGAAACAGGCAATTTGAAATATATAAAACACACTGAAGGGGAACTGGGAAGTGAGAAAGACTTGTGGAAACCTTTTCCTTGATAGGGGGTACCATTAACTGAAAATAAATAATATGAAAAAATAGTATGATCTACAACTTACACTGAGAACTTGATATTGAGCATTTAAAATTATTAGCAGCAGAAATTTTGCAGTAATCACTAAGTAACTTCCCAGCGTTTTCAGTAGATACATAAATACGCAGAAAACCAAACAAATTAAAGTCCAGCTGCAAGTATTCTATGAAGAAAAGTGAAACATTAATAGCTATAATCCCTTATCACCAAAATAACAGGTAGAAAGTAGCTTTCTCCTTACAAAATACCTGCCCAAAATCTCCTTGGTATAAAATATCAGTCACAGCACATGGACTTGCATTTCCTCTTCCACGTGCTCCATGTCAACTTAAAAAAAAACCCAAAACCAAAACAAAGACCCCAAACAAACACAACTAATCCCAAACAAAACCAGCATTTGCCTGCCTAATAAGATGTTTGTGTGTTCCTTTCTGATAAAAGAAAGGACAAAAATAATCCTAAGTGAAGAAAATTTAAACTTGCATACCTATGAGTCTTGAGGATGCTGCCAGAAGGATTTACCCATAAACATAAATTAGGTAGTAACACAGAACAGTAAAAAAAAAACCCCAAGTTTAACATCTCTCAGTAATTTATACCAAGAGACAGTAAGCAACACTTTCCTTAACTGTTGATAGTATTGTCTTTAAATGATTCTGTCATACCTCCATGGGCAGCAATAAATAACATGGGAGAGCAGCAATTAAATTCCTAGAAAATATCACACTGAACACCAGATTTCTCATATTCCCAAATTTCTGTAAGATAAGAGTATTTAGCACCAATTTTATGCCCACATTGTACAATTCAGCCAGTTCTGCACAGATTAAAATGCACTAATTAAAAAACATAGCAAGGTATTAGGGAACTTATTGCTACATGGATAGCAAGTATCTCATTATTTAAAAAACCAACAAACCCCAAAAAAACCACAAACAAAATCTGAGCATTAAAATTAATATAATATTTAAAACGGACTAACTTTCAGCATAAACTTGGAAATGTGACAATTCAGGAGAGAATTCTTAAGAGAGAGGCTCACACAGGGAGCATAAACCAAAAAACTACAGAACCCCTCCACAGAACCGGGACACTGCAAAAGCAAATTCTGATCAAAGGCTTGAGGTTTAATCTAATAAAAAGTAATAACATTAACAAATTCGGCTTAGTCACCATTAGAGCCATTAATAAATACACTCTGCCTTCTGATTAGTTGCTGATAGGGATCAAAAAGCAGTATCAAGATCCAGGGAAATGAGTGAGTTCTCTGCAGGTCCACTCAGCCACCCAAACAAACTCCATTATAGGATTAGGGCATAGAGATTTCTACAAAAAAACCCCAAACAAAACCAGCACACAACCAAAATAAACTCATAAAGTTGTTTTTAATTAAAAAACACAGCACAGTTTTCAACTGTCACAGCTGCATTTTCAAAACACATGTGGGTTAAACTAAGTTGGCTTTATTGCCTTTCCTGTGCTAGCAAAGAGCAAGGAAAGGTAAAATCTGATCTATTTTCAACATATACACCATTACCTTGCTGAGCTACCCTCTACTTCATCAACACAATTAGCTAGGCTCAGCTTCCAACCAGCAGAGCATCACTATTTCTTAAAAACAAGAGGTCTCTCCTCTTACCTGTACAGATTCTTTACGATAGCACAGGAATGCTGTGCAATTAATGCATTATGGGGGTCTTATGCTCACCAGACATAAAGATATTGACTTGATAAACTTTTTTAAACTTTCAGAGTGTATTTTTTAACTTCAGAAGAGTATTTGTTACCAAATATTTTTGGTGTGGAATTTAATAGAATATGTTCTTTCCAATATTTTACAAACCCCATTAAACAGAGAAAAAGCACGTGCCCAATACAATTAAAGCAAGCCTCCTCTAATGAGATTTTGATGATCATGTGTCAGCAGCACCACCATGTGTTAAGTGAACAAGACATTTATTGCTGAGAGATCACACTATTGCTGAACACAATCAACCATTTACCATTTAATTAATTGATGTAGGCATAAGTAGCAACAATATTTTTACATCATGCTGCCATGCCAAATTTGTAAAGCCTTTTAACCTAGCATTTCAAGTAATATTCGAATTTTAAAGCATTAAAAAATCTCACCTTATTATTTTTTCATGGCTAATGAAAGAGGAGAGAAATAAATATTCCTGAGAAGGATTAAATAAAACATAAAACCATAAAACTAATTGTAATATTGGTTAGTTCTAAAGTTACAGCATATTAGTCACAACAGAAATAGTTCTTTAGGTCTAAATTCACCCAATTTCAGATTATTAGAAGAACATGTATTACATTACTTACACTAACACAGGTTTTCCTGCTATCTTAGGGCTTCTTAAAACTTCTATCATGGCTTGTTTTGTTTCTTCCATTCTTTCAATGTCACTGGAATCCACCACAAATATGACACCGTACGACTCAGCGTAATAATTCCTCCAGATATTCCGAATTCGTTTTCCACCTCCTAAATCAAAGATAGTGACTTCAAAGCGTCCCTGTTTAAGATCAATTTTGGAAAACCCAACTGTTGGAGCCACATCTTCAGGAGACTCTGTCAAAGAAGAAAGCCTTCAGTTTAAAGAGGATTTTATAGTGGGATTTGCATAGCAAAATTCGCATTTTAAAAACACGGAGCAAAACCTCCTTAAATATTGCTGACCACATTTTTGCTTACATGAAGATTCTCCCTCTCCTCAGGGAATTTTAAATCAATTAATCTCTCAAGCAGTTACTTTACATTAATTTAGATAGGAGTAGTGGGGGAGTGGGAAGGGGGAGAAAAGAAAGAAGCCCAAAAGGCAGATTTTAATATTTCACACCACAGTTCCATTGCAGTGGTGGTCACCATACTGCATTTTCACTTCCACTCTCAGCACCAACACTCCCATTTACCAGTTATAAAGAATTTCCATGGTAGTAATCCAACTTTGAGAAGGAAAACAACCAAAACAGTTACTGTATTATGACCTGAATAATCCTTGTGCTCTGACAAATTTGATTTTTATCCTTCCTGGTTGCCAAAATAGCTTCAGAAGTTCAAACCAGGGGCTGAGAAAAAGTGACTGAAACTATGTTCTTCTGAGATGTAAATGATTTGATTCTATTTATCCAAGGTCAGGTTTTAGCCTTTGTTTATTTGCTTATTTTTATTTGCCTTTTTTTTTTCTAATTTGCCATGCAATATGCTAAAAAATTAGAGATTTCTATTTAATACCTTTGCTTGCTGTTTCCCTTTCCTGAGGGCAAAGAAAGCCTGGACTTGCCTCACACCACTAAGCTGTGCCTGCAGGGCTGAGATAATTGGATCTCTGCTTTATGTAGCTTGGTAGCACAAGGCAAGAGAAACAGATGTAAAATTGAGTTTGTTGAGAGAAAAAAAATGAAGGCCTGGCTAAAAGCACTGAGCTCTGAAGAGCAATGCAGAAACTAAATCCCCATCAGCCTTCTGCTCCTACCCTTAAGACAGCCAAGATGGATATTCAGGACACTGAAGCCCTAGGGAACACTCAAAGAAATCAGAACTATCTTTTCCTTGAGTTTCCTTTTAGAAATACACATCTTTATTTCATTTTTTTTCCCTGAAAAATAGGACTTTGAGAAGTAATGGTTACATTCAGATGGTAAAGGTAGTGAAGTTGATTTTCAAACAGAATGGAAGGTTAAATAATGAAATATTCCTGTTTTCAGGGCAAAGATCCAGGAATAGGAGAGAATACTCATGATTTTATTTGTGCTTTAGCAAGTCTGTGAACTTACACAACACAGGTAAACAAACTCGAGGTGGAGTCTCCAAGTCTGCCAAAACACTACTAAGTAAACTCTTGTTCTTGCACAAGATGAAAGTTACTTAGAAAGACAATCTCACAAGTGGAGGAAAAAAAGAAAAACCAGAGAATTTTTGTTTTCAAAAGCACAGGTTTTATCTCAAATTACATCCTGCTTGGATGTTACATGGCAAAGAACCCCTCAAAATTGAGTGGTCTTTTAGTAGGAATTTTATTTATCATCATTTTCTGATTATAAGTAATAATTTAAAAATATGTAACACTAGAACCATCCTTAATGTTGTTATACACACCAATTTCCTTCTGCTTATATATACTTACTTAGAACACTGCTTTTTATATAAAGTTTAGTGGTGTACGCACATTATTGAAATGGTCACCTGAAAGCAACTTCAGCACATTCACACATGGAAAAAAAGAGGAGAAAGTCAAGTCCACTGATTGTATTGTCCATTGTAATGTTTATATCAAGATGTGATGTGGTATTTATATGGTACAACCACCAACATTTTCTTTCAACAATATGGGAGGGAGAGACAGATTAAGAGATGGAGCAATATTTTCAGATTTAAATGATTGACAATTAGGAATGATGCTCTCAGTGCTCCATTTGGATGATAAATTCATCACTTACCTCCCTGAATTCCTCGGACTGTAGCAGTTTTCCCAGCATTATCAAGACCCACCATTATTAGTGTCACCTTCCTCCATAAGGAGAAAAAAAAAAAAAGAGAAAGATATTTAATTTTTTTTCCTCTAGCTACACATCATTTATTCTATTTTTTAACATATGTACAAAATTTACCACCAAATAGTACAAAGAAGAGGTATCAAAGTACCAAGGCATTGTTACTATTGTGTGTCTGGTGTTTAATATGTTCAACCATCTGATTAGACAGAACAGCAGAACAAAATATGAAATGAAAAGTCTAACATCATGGTCCAAGTTTCACATGAGACAATGATTTTGCTTTCAACTTGTACTTGCCTGCTGCAATTTAATTTCACGGTACTGTAAATTTTATTTGGTGTGGTCACGGTCCCTTTAACAATTTCTGTAATTGCAGTTCCATCCCCCTGTATTTTTACCATCTCTCTGCCTCAAAGTTTTTCCTGTACTACAAATTTATTTGTCTCCATCAGTGTGTCTGAACAACAGCATAAAGTGTAGTGTAACATTTGTGTCATAACACCAGATGCTGTAAATCTGTGGGACTTACCACGCCTTTATTTCTAGACTGCAAATGTGCAAACCAGTGGGCTTGAGAATTAACAATTTATTAGCAAACCGGTATACAGGTTAATATTTTTACCAGGATAGGATTTTAAAAGCAGTATGAAAAACATACTTATTTGTGTATAGCTCAGTTCTTCCTCCTATTTGCAAAGACTCAGTAGTCAAAATAATCTTTTGCCCCTTTAAGTGAAGAATTCTAAAAAACATTGTTATTTGCAGACTTAAACTGTAATAGTATCGAACATATAGTATAATTTTTGCAAGTTCTTTCAGAAGAGCCAAAAACCTCTGAGAAAAGAATCTAAAAATAACAAATTATACTTTAGATACTCAAAATGCAGAAACTGAAAGAGTAAGGCAAAAACCAAAGAAACTTTACCCTGCCCAGCCTAGAGGCTTTCTTTGATGGAGTGACCAGATCAGAGGACAAGGGAAGGATTACAGATATCATTTCTCTGGAATTCTGTCCAAATTGCAGAGATGGGTTCAATGGATGGCTGGTAGGCAGGTAAGGAACTGCTTGGACAGTCACATCCAGAGGGTACTTGTGACAGCCTGGAGTCCCAATGGACAGCAGTGACCACAGGTGCCCCTCAGGGGTCCATACTGGGACCAGTGTGATTTAATATCTTCACTAATGAGACAGAGAAAGTGCTGAGGGCATCCTCAGCAAATCTGCAGGTGAATGGTGGGGCTGACACACCTGGAGGATGGGAAGGCATCCAGAGGGAACTGGACAAGCTCAAAAAGTGGCCCATGGAAATCTCAAGAGGTTTAGTAAGACCAAGGTGCTGCACCTGGGTCAGGGTATCAGCATAGGCTGGGGGTGAGCAGATGGAGAAGAGCCCTGGGGAGAAAGGATTTGGGGGTGCTGGTGGGTGAGAGGCTGGACGTGATCAAATACGAAACAATAAATAAAACACAGGTGAAACACAGTTTGGGAAGGTGAGAAATGTCAAATACTTTCCCATGTTTACCTGACAGGTTCCCTCCACCGCTTTAACCAGTTGCAGCAATTGGCCATTAGATTGAACATCCCTCTTCATCAGCCATCCAGAGCCACCACAGCTACAGGAATAATGTGGGCAGGCCAGAGCAACCCAAAGAGACTGGCAGAGACTTCAGACCCCAGATCTTGTCTTGTCACTCCTAGAAAGACAAAAAAAAAAGGGAGAAAAGAAAAAAAAAAAGCATAGTTAAGCACCCTGTACAAGCAAGGCAAGACTTCCCTTTCAGCAGCCTGGCTGTTCAGTGTGTTATGTTCAATCTCATGATGTTCTCTCTTTTCCATCCTCTCACACTTCATCCACCCTCCTTTTACAGATCTGGGCAGCCACCACACAGTACTTATCCCAAATAATAATGCAAGGCCACAGCACAGAAGGAAACCTGCAAGTTAGAGGAGCAAGACACATCCAGCTACAAAATTTCAGTGCTTGTCTCACCAACACATCCCACAGTTCTGCTGATTGACAGAGAATAAGGACCAATTTCAAGCATGAGTAAGACTTACAAGAACGTAACAGGATAAGGCATTAAAAGCAAACAAAGAACATCTCTACCTGCTAAGTGTATTCATTTAACTGTCAATTTCTTTTACACAAAAAGATCCCACAGCAAGGAAACTGGGCTCTCTCGTGAGTGTTTTGAGGAACTGGCAATGATATCTAGTAATTGCCACTAAATTAAATAGAAGTAGCAAGTACTTCCATCATTTCACAATCCCACTTTCTACTCTTCAAGCAGAAAGAAACAGAATTTTCCTCTTTTTGAGAATTACCATAGCTCCTAAAGCTTGTATCTCAAAATTCCCTTCATATTTTAAATTATAACTAACCTCAAACTAAGGTAGTTTTAAATGATGCCCAAAAGTGAATAATTAAAGATTATAACAATCCTAATAACTGTGATGGCTTAGATAATTTATAGAGGTAGGAACTGAACTCCTCCTGATCTTACTAAGCTTATTCAAGGATGCCTTTGCACGGATCTGCTGTCATTCTGTATCAGAAATAGGTCAGGTTTCATTCAAAGCAGAGACAAGAGATTCTCTTTAAACATTTATATTCCATTATCCATGAGAACCTGAGAATAGCTTCTCCACAGGAGAGCTGAGTGTATGAAGAGTAGAGAGGTTCCTAAAAAGAGCAAGATGATTACAACTGTTACAAGATTACAGTCAAGCTCTGAAGAATACAAAATTATTTTAAAAATAGCAAAAAACCCACATACAGTGGGCTGTAGTGCCTCAACCCACGAGCAAATCTGAACAAAACTCACTTTGTGAACATAGCTACACAAATTTCCAGCTAGAAAGCAAAATGTAACAGCTCAGTGGACAAAATGTGCCATTGTCATTTGGTCAAATGACACAAATGTAACATTTTCAGTGCCTGAGCATCCCCACAGAACAGTTTCCATCCCATACTACAAAGACTATCTTTGCAAACTGTCACAAAATTGCTCTTGAGCACATCTATGGCCCAGAGCATTCAGATGGGATTAATGAGATGAAGAGAACTTTTAAGAGTGAAAAGCAGAGAGCAACTATGCCCTAGCACAAGAATCTTGTTTAAATATGAAACCATAAAAGGGGGTGGGTAGGAATTGACAAATCAGATAAAAAATTTCAGAAACAAGCCACTCCAGGAGCAAAGGACATTGAACACTGCTGAAAATATTATGGTAGGGAGGAAAATCCCATTCTGTAATGCCACTTTGGAGAGCCTGGATCCCTGAAATATGCATGGAACATATGACAGGTGTTTTATAGGCTGCATCAACAATATCCCAAACCTGTTCTAGATTTTATATCTGTCAGCTTGTTGAGGTCAAACAAAACCAACAAGCCCAGAAACCTGTAAAACTTAGCAGTGAAGCCAGCACACCATTTCGTAGAGTACATTTAGTACACCACCTTCAGCAGAGGCTTTTACAAACAGAACTTGTTTCAGCCACATCAAGTTTTCACGTTCTTGGGAACACAGCTAAACAAATCATTTAGAGTTGACCCTCCTCATGGAGCTTAAATATTTAACTTCCTGCTGTAGTGTTCCTTGTCTGAATGTCAATTGTAAGGGCACTTTACTGTGTTACACTTTGAACAGCAAACCGAGTCACTGAGCAACAAAGTAGGCATATTCAGCAAAAATTTGTGAACATCATCCTCTCCGCCAAAATTGTAGTCAGAAGCTGAATGAGGTGCAAGCAACAACTGAGACGTCCTGAAAGCCTGAAGCAACTCAAGTATTTGTGCGGAACAGCTTCAGGACCATCAGATTTTCTGTAAAGAGATATCCCTACAAGTCCAGCAGTTCAAGGGAGCTTCAAGGCAAGTTCAAGGCACTTTCCGGCCACGTTCCCAACCTTCCTTTCCCGTTTCCAAAAAAGCATCAACTCTAAAACCCAGGCTCTGTTTCACGCATGTGTCGCTTGCTCGTCTCTCCCACTGTGGAGCACTCTTTTAGTTCATAACCCCAACGCTTTCTGTAAAATCCCCTCTCTGACACGGACGGAGAGTCAGCCCACAGGCTGCTGAGCGCCCGCCACCTCCCCCGGGCCCTTCCCCTGCCCCGCTCACCGCTGGCTCCGCCGAGGCCCCGCAGCTCAACGGCCGCGCGCGGCCCGGGGCGCTCCGCCACGCGCGGCCCG
>WEKY01015670.1:56610-75172 GCA_013390045.1 Picathartes gymnocephalus
GGCCCGGAGCGGTGCCGGGGGCGGGCGGCCCTGCCCGGCCACGCTGCGCGGTGCGTGCGGCCCCTCGGTGCCGGGGGTTCGGCAGCGGTTCGTGCCGGGGCTGCCGAGCTGGGGCTCGGCGTTGTGCGCGGCTCTGGAGCTGCTCGCGGCCGCAGCGCCGCTCAGCCGCCCACGGGAAGGTGTCTGCACAGGGAGCTGGGTTCCCTTGCACGAACAACCCTCGGGAGATCACGGGATACTCAGGAAAGTGACTTTATTGTGCAGTCCAAGCAAGCGACACTGACCCTTTTTATAAGTTCAGACCTCTCAGCCTAGGTAAGAGCTACTTGCTCTCACATACCGATAAAAAAAGTTAAAGTCTTCTGCCTTTGAGACAACAGTCTTTGAGCTTAATAGTGAAGGAAGGCAGTGTATGTGAAAGAAGCAGAGCCGCAGCTCAAAGTAAGCCTGTTTCTGACTCGTTTTACTAATGATTAAACAGGCAGAAGAGAAACCTAATGTTTACTATTCTGCGAAGTGCTAGGGTTTCTGACTTACGAAGGGAGCAGTACCAAAAGATGAAAGTTCATTTTATAACGTTTTTAACAGGTCCTGAAAGTCTTCTAATAAATATTTCATAATGATCTTTTCTCCTGTTTTCATCACGTTTTCGGTTCCATTTATCTTCTCCACTGTATAGCTTGTCATTTTTCTTAGCATCAGGAAATCAGCTGTCCTGCTCATCCAAAATTTCTGTGGTCTGTATTGTCCAGTTTCCTATCCCTGGCTCTCAACAGTGCCAGGGATTTATGGAATGACAGTGGGGGAGAGGGGGAAGAAGAGAAAACAGCTTAATACTGCAGTTCATACCGTTCAATAATCATAAAGTTGCCTCTGCAAGCCTCGGTGCAGGTGGATTTGGCCAAACACCAGGTGTGGGATGCATTTTGGAGAAGGTACAGGTAAATATTAGTGGCTGACATTATTTTGTGCTGCATAATGTCACTGATGAGCATTTCAGGATACTCTCACCTCGGGAGTTACAGAGCTGTACAAACAAGATTGCACCACTTCCTGCAGTGGCATCACTTTTTATTCCGTTTTATTCAACTTTTATTCGATGCTTTCCTTAGCTGGGGTATTAAGGAAGCAACTCTAAGTTATGTTTAAGTGGCCCACTTAAAGCAGGTTTATGGTTGCATCTGCACAACAGAACAGCTGTCAGAAACCACTGAATCTCATCCTCTCCCACAATTTTTTTTTTTCCCTTTTTAGTAGCATCACTTTTAGATGCTTGATAAGCATTCACTACACAGTGTCTGTACACCACCTCTGGAAATTGTAAAGCTCTGGAGTAGCACAAGGCTTCAGTGATCACCAAATGAAGCTCCCCGAGAGCATTAAGGGTTAACTTGGTTTGGCAGGGTCAGAAATGGGCTGGAGTTTCCTGTAATCAGACTGGCAGCAGCAGTCAGGATTTTCTGTTTTTAATAAAGGTCCTATCATAGTCTTTGTAATTAAAACACAGATGACTAAATACACTGCTAATTTTGTGCATGGGGATTGAAATTTTTGCACTAAAAAAACATGGAATTTGCTTTGAGCTACATGTTTTATTTAAACTCAGAAGTCATAGGATATTGACTTGGGAGAAGGAGAAACTGCTCTAATGTAGGGGAAAAGACCTATTCCCATTACCCCACTGCATTGAAGACATGAAGTAGGAAGTGTTACATCTGTTTGTACACAATTGAAAATTTCTTGTCTTTTATTTACTGTAAAACCATGTGAAAATGACAATGATGTAGCTAAAGGTCAAAACAAGAGAGTTTTAAAGTCAACTGTGAATTAGGCCTCATCTACATCACAGAGCCTCTGCCCCAAAGCTACATCAACATCTTGGTGGGGGTAGAAATCTCCAATGGAAATAAACCCAGCAGCTGTAATAAACAATTTTCTTGTTTTTATTGTCACTGCTTTTGCCTCAGGACAGATGGTCTTTCTGCATCTTTCTTATTAATGAGGAATAAAGCATTTATTCTAATTAATTGACACTTCTTTCATTTCTGAGCAACTTGCTGGTTGCTCTCTGAATAGAAGTGTGCTGCAAAACCTTGGAGGTGAGCTGTGGTACATCCACCTTATGCTCAGGAAATCTTATTTATTGCCTTACCAGGATGATTAGTTTTACCAGAATGAAAGCAAACAGATTAGTTTGAGGTTACAAGCTCAGCCCACATCGAATTCGTTTAGGATGCTGTAACACAAAGGTTTCTTCAGGTCGTTACCCAATGTTGCAGCACTTCAGAATGCTTCAGTTCTCTTGATAGAGACCTTTAATGTGTTTAGGATGGTGTGGTTTTAGTTAAATGTTACATCTGTCTCCATTCAGGCTCTGGGCCTCAGTAGCTGCTCTTACTAGTCAGCTTCCTAAATTTTTTCCTTTCCTGTTAGTGCAGAGAAACTGGGAGCTCTCCTATGGCACTTGGCCGCTGGTGTGGCACATGAAGGTGCTCTGGGTTTGAGGAATTGTGCCAGGCAGTACTGGAGTGTCTCTGTGTGCTGGAATGGCTCTTTCCTGTGGAGCTGGGATCAGTGTGTGTGGTCACACACCTGATCAGCTGCTCTCAGAGCTTGAGTTGTGCAGAGGCTGAGGCAAGGAGGGCAGGTGTAAAAGTGTGGTGCTCTCCAGTTAACATCTGTCACCTCCACTCTTTAACCCAATCTGCTGGGCTTCTTCCAGTCGTGCTCATCCATTTTTCTCTTGATCACGGGCTGTATCCAAAAATTGAACCAGGCAGTCTAATTTAGTGGCTGTTCCTGGAGTGTTGTGTGCTCTGCAAAGAACACTGAAGCAGACATCTTTCATTTCTAGTGTCATTTCTCAATGTTCACCACTTGTTAAAAATCACTAAAATGGCAATAACCAGATACATGAAAATTAAATAATGACTCACGCTGGATCTGAAATATAAAAGCTGGCTAGGATTCTATTTTACCTTGTAAAATATTAATGTATTTAAAGGCTGTCTGCCTTGATATTCCCGGGATTTCATTCCCACCTTTGTCTTGTTCTTTACCATTCTGAAAAATAAAATGACATTTATGTTAATTACATACAACAGGTAGCCTGACTTCATAAGACATCATTTTGGTCTCACATAAATTAAATAGGATCAGAATATTTACTTGCAGATCACTGAAACAGGTAATATAATCACTTTGGGGGTTTTTCTTTATCTACTTGTTGGCTATATCTTACTTTGTAATAACCATAATCTAAAAAAACAAGTCTTGTCCTGAGCATGACATGTAAATTATGCTTCAGGCGTGGATACTATTAAGGATTAATACCACCGATTAAGGATTTTTTGATCAGAAACAGCTCCCACATACAGAATCCTAGAATTTCTTACTCACATTTTTCAAAACAATAGCAAACATCAATTCCTGACTAAGCATTTAATTCAGAATTTTGTGTTAGATTGTCATATTTGCCCAGTGTTTACAGCATTTTTCAGCTGTTACAAAAAGAGATGGATAATAACAGAGTTGATTTTTTTCTCCCAAGTTTTACCCCAGCAGTATGCCTCTCAGTTCCTGCTGAGGAAACGGCGAGCAAACTCTTTCATGGAAGAAAGTAAGAAGGGAAATCTAGAAAGAGAATGCATTGAAGAATTGTGCAATAGGGAAGAAGCCAGGGAAATCTTTGAAAATAATCCTGAAACTGTAAGTATTTTACGAGTATCTATGACATAGATAGTGGTTCTTTGCAGAGGGAAAGACAGAAGCACATAGAATTCACAGCTCCCAGTAACAATACTGGGCAAGTTCCTCCCATTCGAAGAGAAAATTTTCAAAGTAATTTTGACAGCCAATTCATTTTCATTGCCTTCATTTTGCAAGGGTCCAATTCAGTGCATTAGTTTACTCTACACTGAGTCTTGTGTATATTAAATAATCTTCTGCCTTAGCCCAAACAACAGTCATACAGAAAACCAGGCCTATATTCTGAGTCAAAGTCATTTTTTTCTTCTTTTGTAGTTATAATGCCAATATACTTTAGAACATAACAAGTGATGTGTTTTGCTGTATTTTTATCTACCTGAATTTTTTCTTAGCCTTTATTTTTCTTTTCTTTCTGCAGGAGTATTTTTATCCCAAATATTTAAGTAAGTACAAAAAAAACCCCTGAACAGCTGTAGTGTATCGTTCAGTGATGCTCTCATTTGGATAATACTGGTTTAGTTATTCTGCCCCTAGCACTGGGATGATTTCCATGCTGATTATAATGCAGAGAAGGTCCTGTGTGGTGAGATCCTCACAGAGGCACTCTGAAGGTTGGGCTGTGATCAGCTGTCCTTAACATGCCCAGACCAGTTCTGTAATTCAAGCTGTGAGAACAGGCCCTTTGAAGATGCCATGCAGCAAGTGGTGTAATTTCAGTGTAAATGAGTGTTTGGAGCCTGAGCTGACTGCGTGGCTTTGCATTTGCAGGCTGCCTTGCCTCCCATCGAGCAGGGGTGTTCAGGGTGGCTGCAGTCACTCCAGACTCTCCAGCTGACCTGAGGGCTTGTGTCAAGGGTAAGTGCTGATGCTGGAGCGCACACTGGCTGAAAAGCAGTTCACAGGGACACAAAAAGAGACAAATAACCATTTAACTCAGGCAAACTCAATAATCTAAACCAGAAATTGACCAAAAAATGTGAGGTGAGACAGAGCATTTCCAGAGAAAGCAGTTTAAGCGACTGCTTTTAACTTTTTAAAGGAACATAATTAACTGCAAAATGGAAAGCAGAGTTCTTCTGCAAAAGTGTCCTGCACCAACCCACCAATGTTTCCCAGTGTGTTCTCTATACTCTACCACATCTTCAATTGTTGTGACAGACTCTGCCTCTATCAAGTCCTGTTCTGTCAGGTAGGGTAAAAGACTCTCTTGTTAATTGTCCTTTCTACCACTCTTTGGTCCATAGTTACATTACCAGCTGAAAACTTCAAAATTTCAAAAATAAAAAAGTAAAAATGTTATTTGGAGCACAGTCATTGACTCCAAACAAATGCATGAAACTTGGGATGTTTCTCAAATATTTATTTTTATGCCTAGACATTGACAGGTCCAGCATGAATTGTGTTGTTTCTAGTAAATTCATAGCAAGCCATTTTTACCATATTTCCCACTTGTCACAGTTTAAACGTCTCTCTAAACCCCCTAAATTTTTACAGTCTGGTTATATCCAAGAAACTTCCAGTTAGTTTGAATCAGAATACTTATCTCTAACCGTCTGACACTGTTTTTATCACTGAAAGCAATGGAAGGCAAAGAAAATCCTTAATAATTACACTGCACATGATCATGGCTGAACATGTTTTCCAGATCAGTTTATAATAATGCAGTAAATTACCAGTTTCTCTGTCTGACCACTCTTGAACAGAGAAACTCAGCTCTCTAACCTTGAATTCTTGAAACTTTGATCTTTCTAGTGTAATTTGTGGTAATATGATGGGGCAGAGCACTGTTCCTTAAAAACTGAAATAAATCATTAAAATGTAATGAAAATAATATCAAGTCTGGTCACATCTTGCAGGGATTATCTTAGCAAGTAATTTGTCTTCTAGTTGTTTTCTACCTGACAAAGAAAAAGTACTGGTGGCTTGGTATGTTCTCAGTCACTTAAAAATTTCTTGCTGACAGAATGAGTAGCAAGATTGTTGTGGAGGTGCTTCATATGACTCATCAAGACCTTTCCTATTTCATGACAGGTACCTGTAGGAAAAGAAGAAGAGATTAAAGTAATTCTTTAATGAGGAGAAAAAACCCCGAATAACAAGGGTTTTCCATGTTTTCCATCCCACAGAAATTTCAAACCAGTGCAGTCCTTTGCCATGCCATAAAGATGGGTATAAGGATTGCATAGATGGACAAGCCAAGTACACCTGTGTCTGTAAAGCAGGATGGAGAGGAGAGAACTGTGAGGAAGGTACACTCTTCAGTTTCACCTGATGTTGGGTCTCAGAGGCACAATTACATTTCTACTATTGAATAATATTTGCAGCTGGTCAGTGGATGCCTTCCTGTCAGCAGAGGGTTTTATTCCCTTCTCTTTGTAGACGTAAATGAATGTGAAGACTTCAATGGAGGTTGCAGCCAACGCTGTTCCAATTTCCCTGGGAGCTTCCGTTGTCTGTGTGAGGATGGCTACTTCATGCATGCCAACAAACGGGATTGTGGAGGTAGGGAGACCTCAGGGGAACATCTTTCCATGACACTACAGTGCCTACTGACCAGAGAGAGGAAAGGGTTTAATCCAATAGTTCCATAAAAGCTCTTGCATTGCCTCTGAAAGGTGCAATCCTGCTTTAATTTGGCTGCTCATTGTTTACACACTGCAGGCATTTGGGCAAGCAAGGAATGAACTAGATGAAGAAGCAAGGGAAGAAAGAGAAAAAGGCCATAGATGAGAATCTGCTTCATTACTAGAGCTCCATAAAGCTTGTTTTGTTCTCTCACCAGTTTCACATACCTTTTAAGCACACTGAAACAAGAATCTAAAGTGATGTGAATAGCTGATACTGTTACCATGGAAATTCTCTCCGGTAAACACTGGTTTAGGCTAAATGACTCCTAATTAGCCATGCTGCTCTTTCTGCAGTTTGAAGTTCATTGGAGAAAAAACTGTTAATGAGTCCAAGAATTCTCATAATGGAGAGATTTTTCTTTGATTCACCCAGCATAATTTTTTCTGTACATACTTGCTGTTGGCAGTGACCTACATGCTTCATTCCATTCCAAATAAAGACTGTGTATTGACATAATTAGCAATTCTTACTGCATAGGTAGAAAAAATTACAACTTCATTCCAGTTTAATGTCATATTTTATTATGAAATTATGACAATAGTTTTGGTTAGTGTCAGATAATTTAAGAGACTAAATTTGATGGCCATCTTCCACTGTCACTTCCTTCAGTCCAAATATTTTTGTGAATTAGTAACTCCCAAAGAAGTGCCAGAATAACAGAAGAGTGTGGGTTTATGAAAAAGGGCAAGCAGATAAATTGGTTAGAACCTCTGTAATTCTTGGAAAGATACTGGAAAATTTGGTAAAAAAGTAATCAAAGATAAAAATAGACTAATATACCTTAGTGCCTTGAGTGTTAGTTTAATCATCTGCATTCAAGTATTTTATTACACGCAACTACAAAATTAAACAATCAGGAATTTGGAATACACTTATTAACTGTAGAAGAGTAGTCTGAATTCAGGGCAGCTTTGACTACATAAAGTTGCAGGAGTCCAAGCAAGCCTGTGGCACAACCTCCTGTGCAGCACCATTTCCACAACTGCTACATAACCACAGGAAAAACCAGAACGATCCCTGCATTCACGAGTGGGAGTGAAGTATTACCAGGGATCTGATATTTGTCTGTCTCAAAGACACTTAATAAGATTGATACTATACCCTGAATCCAGTTGTCACATCTGCATTGGGAAAATGACATTGAAAAATTGGAAACAAGACAGAAGATAGACACTAAAAAGGTTTGAGGGCTAGACAGTGAGGGACTTGAACACCTATCAGCATAGCCAATTGAAAGAAAACTGACATGAATTGATTGTAGCACAGAAGAACCTCTGATTGGATTATCTCTTGTCTTTCTGGATGTCTTTTTCTAAGATGGAATTTTATTATGCAGTCTGGTTTAGTTTATGGGAAATATGCAGCCTGTTTCTCTCTCTGCCTTCCTAGACATCCCTTACCCACAGAAGGGATGAAGGGATGGGAAAGATAGGCAGGCAGAGAGTTTTTTCACTGGGGGCATGCAGAAGTGTCTTTCACAGCCCTCTGGAAATCTTTCTGGCTGTAGCTCTAGTCTGCTGTGAAAGCATGGTAGACCTGCCAAGAAAATTTGCCAGCCTCACTCAGTTTGCTAAGTGTTGGATAAGGTTGGGAACAAAAAGGGTGTGCAAGAGTGGGAGTTGTTTTTTAATAACTTGTGTTTCTAGATATAAATGAATGTGTGCTACACCCAAACATCTGTGGGACAGCCATCTGTAGAAACACCCAGGGGAGATATGAATGTGAATGTCCAGAAGGCTACACATACAATTCAACTTCCAAGACCTGTGAAGGTGGGTCTTTGCCCCTAGCTTTTTCATCTCTTTCATTTTCCTCTTCCCCTTTTCTTTTTTTAATCCACTGCTATACCAAACTCAGCTCCTCATCTCCTGGTGTATTTCTTAATCTTCATATTCTTTGTTAAATTAATTGTTCATTAGGTTGTCAGGCTATATTACATGAAGCATGCCAGGTCTCTAAAGATTTTTTTAAGGTTTTTTTTATGAAGACCTCAAATGTCAAATAAAACTATTCCTAAATATCCAGAGAAAGAGCTATGAAAAAAGGAGCTGCTCCAAAAGAAACTTTCCTGAAATGAAAATCTATAACTAAAAATTTCCAAAGGTCTGTAACAATTACAGCAAAGTTGACAAGTTTTGATAGCTAGCAATGAAATAGCAAGAAGCTACTCATACAAGCCATAACTTCTCAAGTGTTGAAACTATTTGCACATTTGTCTTAGAATGTTTTCTCTCTGCTTGTTAAAGTTTGTTTACTACACATCAGAAATTAAATTTCAGTTATAAACAGATGTGAAAGCTCTTAGGGTTTTACAATAAAGATGAATCTTCTACACTGTCAGTTTAAGAAAAATCTATCAGTGACTGGGTTTTATTTTAAAAGCTGCCTTATATTTCTGCTCAAAAGGACACAAAAGCAGCTTCTTGGTGGCCATAAATTTTTTGCTCCATGGCTTTTCCTGCAGGTTTCTTGTGACACAGCTTTACACAGTGGCAGTGATTTCATATCCAGGTGTCAGCTTTGTCCAGTTACCACAGGATTAAAACACTACTGACAATTTGCTGTTCTTGCGTGCACCAAAGTGAAAAAACCTTCACAGTAATTAATTCTTACTCCTCCTAGGATTTCCTTCAGATAAATTCAATTGGGTGCAACCCATGTAAGTGTTGTGTTTCTCCTGAAACCTGGATTGCAGGAGGCTGCAAGATGAGGACATTGCAACGGGGAAAGTCTTACCTCCCTAGCAGGAGGCTTATGCTGCTAAGCTTTTAGACCTTGTTGTAACCACATTAAATGAGTCACCAAATCCTGTCTAAGGACAGGATTGTGCAGCCTGACAGGAATGTAGCCTTACAGAAATACTAAATGACATGAGCTTTTCATTGTCATATTGCTTGTAGGTGGCTAAATTCAATTATGCTTATTAGAAAAATTAAATTTACATACATTTATGCACAGCTTTCTCTGTGATGACAGATACTATTAGACTGGAACAGAAGAGGGTTTGTTATCTTTTTCCTTACCTCTCTTCCTCCAAGCAACAGCTTAAAAAAAAAAAAGAAGTCTTTTAGTCTTAAAAATCCCCAGATTTAAATGCATGCATTGGTACAAAATTTTTTCTTCCCACTAGAAGAGCTATTTGTTTCAGAATAAACGTTGCAGTTTCTTTAATCTGAGGCACTCATCACCATTACTAGACTCTCTTGTCAAGGGGAGATTTCGTTTCTATATTAGAAATGTAAAATTTACATTGGCCTACCATTTCTAAATTTTTTATTTTGCACAACCTACTAAATAGAAAATTAAGTCCTTTTAGTTGATTTAACTTATTCACAACTCAAATCAGACTATTGTTCTCCACAAGTAGATGCTGTCTGAAGCTTAGGCATTTATGAGATTATTGTATCTTATTTTAAAAGGTATTTTGCCCTGAGATTATTTGGGGTTTATATTACTAAAGCACATCCTTTCTTCATGTAATTTCCATATATGCTTTTAATAATCTGAGCTCTCATCGTGTCTTATTAGGAAAGGAAGAGATCTGACCCAGAATGGGATTTGTGCCATCTGTGGTAGCAACTTATGAGGTCTCTCACTAATTCAGCCACTTTATGCCTCAGAAATCAGACCAAATTGTCTCCAGCTCTGCACTCCAGGCCTCTATCAGGCCTAAATCACCTGTTGGATTCATGTTATTCCAGAGAACCTAGTTTGTCCAATATTCCATTAATTTGTGTTAGTTTTCAGTCCATGCCGTGAATAAATCTTTGTCTGCTTCAATTTCCCCTAGATATTGATGAATGTGCTGAAAATATTTGTGCTCAACTCTGTGTGAACTCACCAGGAAGTTACAGCTGCTATTGTGATGGCAAGAAGGGGTTCAAGCTCTCTAAGGACATGAAGAATTGTGAGGTAAAACTGTGCTATGTAAAATTCCATGTGGAAAATCACAAAGTTGGTTATTTCTTGATGAGAGGATAGCTTAGATTAAGGAAAATAGGAAGCTATTTGAGAACTGATTAAAAATTCCTGAGAAGATGCTGGGGATTCTGATCTATGGTTTGGCTCACAAAGCAGCAGGGATTTGGATGCCATTCAGTTCATGCATGCTCATTTCCAGGAGTCCTGTCAGAAGCAGCTTGCTTTAGCCAGGCATCTTTATTCCCTGCTGCTTCCAAAATAAGCCTCAGCTTTCTCCTATCAAACAAATAATTCCTGTTCAGCCTACTCAGAGACAGACTGTTCCTTTTGGCCATATGTTCCCAAGTTTTCCTTAGGCTGTGCAAAAGTTTTCACTCACTATTTCAGAATTACTCTGTTTGGACTGAAAAAAAACCCTGGATTGTTTTCCACAGTTCTCATCTGCCATAGCTTAAGGAAAAGCACTCACTAATACTTGCCAGTTGGAGAACATCTTGCAGCCAAAATCAGCTGCTCTTGATCAGTTTGAAAATTTACACTTCTTAGGAGCAGGAATTTTGAAACTCCAGAGAATCAGGATTCAAGGATTGAAGTCCAAGGATATTTTTTGTAAGTGGTTCTCTGTATACTTTGAAAAGTTCAGGCAGTCTGAGATGTCATGTGAAGTGAGCTCAGATAACTGCCAACAATAAAACACTTCTAACAACAATAAAACACTTCTAATAGAGTATAACAAAGTTTGGCTTAAACTGCAGGAACGAGGTCTGACACAAGTTCCAGCATCTGTATATTATGTCTTGTTTGTATTTCTGAAATTTAATACCTGAACAGCACTTGGCAGTCATTCTATTTCATTTTGCTCATCCTTGAAATGGTGACATGTAATGATGCTGGAAGTTGCTCTTATTTTCAGTAGTGTTGTTCAAAAGTGATTGATTCTCTATCTGGAAGTTAATTTCATGCTTTTTAATTGGGAAAAAAAAAGGTTTAATCAGCTGAAAATATGCAGTCTAAAGACTAGTGACACCAGCAGCCATAAAATGAAGTAACCATAAAATTCAAGAAGGGCACCTGTATGTTTAATGGAACTGCTGCATCAGGAATAGCAAAGTCAGAGTAGAAGTCACAGAATGCTTTGAGGGATTCACATTGGATCAAAGACACTTTGAGATTCCTGCTTTTCCATGGTGCTCCAAACCCATTCTGGAAGAGTCTTCCCTCCTGTCTCCACACACAGAGTGTGTACAATAGACATCATTGCTGGATAGAAACATCTTTGTTTAAAACTCGAGGCAGATGAATACCTGAAAGAATAAGCACTGTGATTTTTTAATTTCTCTTTAACACAGTCTTGCCAAGATACAGCTCTGGTCCATTCCCTTTCACATCTGAGCAGGTTTAGATTCTGCAGAGCTTTAATAACAGAGCTTGGTAGTTCCCTAGAAGATGGGTGTCATATATCTCTGGTGAAAGAAAAGTGCCTGATGGAAGATTGGAATTCTTAATTCAAAAACTAAATATTTAAATACTAGTTTCAATCCAGCAGAACTGTGTGTCAACCTGGATTATCCTCCAGCACTTTAGGTAATGGACATTTCAAACAAAAGCCAAACCACACCGCTTCATTTGTTCATAGGTATTCGAGTTCAAAAAAAACCAAAACCACACAGAGATAAGCCATTACTTTAAAAATAAAAAAGCCACACTAGCAGGCAACCACAGGAGTTGCTTCATGGGCTATCTCAATGCATTAACAGCTTTTTTTCTCCACGATTTTCAGTCTGTTACTGAATGTATCCCACTGAACCTTGAAAAGAATTATCAACTGCTTTACCTGGCAGAGCAATTTATAGGAATTCCCGTTCTCTACTTAAAGTTCAAACTGCCAAATGTCACAAGGTAAGCATGTGCTATTGATAAAAGTATGCACTGAAATGACAGATACGTGTTCCCATTAGTTTTCTGAGGGTTTAGGAAAAATGCATGGCATGCCTAAATTATATCACCATCTCCCCCTTGAATAAGATACCTTTATATGATGAATGAACGAACGAACAGGAAGCCATCTAGAATTATCAACATAAAATTCAGAGGTTATACAAAAGTAGGTTCAGTATAGCTTCCAGTTATACACGGGAATGGCTTTAGTTTGCACGTTGCTGCTGCTTCCCCCCTGCTCTGGGTAGGAGCTGTGACATGCTCTGCACGTCCTGCTGAGCAACAAAATCAGGCCCTTGCCCCCCTGCCCCTCCCTGGGCTTCCTTTCTCACACAGAGTGTTCCAAGGACACCCCCAGAGCACAGTACCTTGTCTAGGGCACCAGCTGGATGATTTCTTTTACACCTGTCAGAGCGATTTTCTGTGGCACTGACCCTTTCATTGCTCCTGGACTTCGCTGCTGCAGCAGCCGAAATTGCAGCGTTCCCTGACTTCCTGACCAACCAATTGGAAGGTAACAGCAGCAGCAGCTGTTGAGCTGGTGATCCCCAGAGCCTCAGAACCGTACAGATGGACATAAATACTGAGAGCTCTTTCCTCTGCCGCAGTTCCAGGCTGTCCGGGCACTAGCGCTGTCCTGGAAGAGCTTTCTGAGCTGATAATTGTTTGGTGTCTGGTGTAAATGCAGGGCGGTTTTCAGTGCCTCTGGCGAGGGGCAGCCCCATCTAGGGGACACAGAGCAGCCCTGCGGGGGACAGCGACCCCAGCGCGGAGTTACAGCTGCCTTGGCAAACCCCAGCTTCCAAGTGCTTTGCTTTCTCCTTTCACCCTTAATCTATTTTGTCCAGTCCCAAAGACTGTTTTGTACTCTACTTCTACTCTCTTCCACTGCACAGTAAATCTTAATTTTGCTGCATACGCACATTCAACCTAGATCCAGGCAATAAATCCTCAAATGAGAGAATGGCATATAAAAGGCAGAGTGAATTTCTAGGTGATAATTCTTTCAGGACAACAATTGGCAACGCAGTTGTAATGAAACACATCGTAGATCTTCTGTTTTGTCTGCATTGCATCCCTACAAAATGCAATAGGAATATTACATCTATCTCCTTACTCAGGGGAGCGGGATATCCTTCACAAGGAGAGCTCAGAGTGGATTTGGGAACTGCACCAAGGTTCTTTCAAATCCCAGGTTAGGGTGTTAAACTGAAAACTTCCCATTGGATTTGGGTGAACAAGGCTTATGTTCCATTTTGCTTTTGACTAACTATGCAAAAATCACAACTGCTCAGATACAGAGACACCAAAAGTTACTTTCTATGAACCTTTCTCTAACCCTACTAATGAGTTATCCTAGGCTGCACAGTATTTCACCTTTCCTGTCTTCTTATTAAGATTCCTTCTTCACAACTCAGATTTACAGCAGAGTTTGATTTCCGGACGTACGATGCAGAGGGGGTTATCCTGTATGCAGAATCCCTGGACAACTCAGCATGGATCTTGCTTGCCCTTCGAGATGGAAAGATTGAGATTCAGTTCAAGAATGAGTTTGGAACAAAAGTCACCAGTGGAGGCAAAGCCATTAATGATGGACTGTGGCATATAGTGGGTTGGATTTATTCTCCCATTCCCTTCCTTTTACTCACTGTGGGAACATGCTGATAAATAAAGTAGGGAGAAATGAAGCAACTATTAAAAGGTTTAAAATGATGCACTCAAACCCCACATTTAAAAACCAACCAAGGAATGCACAGGAATGCCTTGCATTAGGAAATTTTCTGGTACCTTTTAACAATCAAGGGAGAGATAATTACCTCTAGCTATCAACATAGCAATTTTTAATTTTAAAACATGAAGAGGAAAGTGACAGAATATTCAAAACTGATTGCATGGTCAAGTGCACAGTTACTGGATACTGTGTGTTTAGTGCAAGTTTTACATCTGCTAGACCAAAAATTCATCTTGCTTTTCAAGCCTTCATACCTGAGATGAAAAACCTTTTTGACTTAAGCCATACAGCACACCAAATTTTTAATGTCAGTTAGATTTTGTTATCCTCCTGTCAATATCCCTGGATATGGACAGCTGTCCTGCATCAAGTTTAAATACAGTGTAAGTAGTGACATTTAAACTATTTTACAAGGTACATATTTAAAGAAACATTAGTCATGCTTTGTACGGCTTATGTAATTAGTATTTAATATATTCTACATTTTTGTGTGTATATGTAATTATTTGTATTTTATTCCAGATATCAGTTGAAGAACTTGAACACAGCATCAGTGTAAAAATAGCTAAAGAGGCTGTGATGAGTATTAACAGCCCAGGAACTCTGTTTAAACAATCCCAGGGTTTCTTGGAAACCAAGGTGTACATTGCAGGATTACCTCGCAGAGTGGGCAGCACTCTTGTTAAACAGGTAATTAAATAATAATAAGACTAATGTTGATTGATACTGCTCTGTTTGTTCAGTTTTGTACTCTTGGGAGTGACAGAAGAAGCAAGTCTGGCATGGAACCCATTTAGAAAATGAAAATGTGGTTATAAAACCACTGTTTTGAGAAGAAACGTGTGAAGCTTTGCAGTCTGCCTTCAGTAAGGCTTCACTTGTAAAAACACAGCACTTCTGGTCTAATCTTTGAGGATTGTGTAGCCTGTTTCCTAATATAGCTTTAAGATTCCCGAAATCACCACCACTGCTGCTGAGAGTGCATTTCAGGGTGATTCACGCCCTGCTCCTGGCTTTTGCTAAGCTCTAAATAGGTGCACATTCACTGTGCAGGCAGCACACTGAGCTTTCATCTTCACAGGGTTTTATAACAGCTCAGGCTGGACAAGGCCCATGATTCTTTCAGTCTCCCAACCTCAAGGAATGCGTACAGTCAAGGTACTGAAAATCTCTGCCTTACAGTCTGGAAACCTTCAAACTGATTGGCAATCTCAACAGAGAATTTAGATTTTTTTAAAAAATAAATTTTAAAAAATCAATTTTTGCTCAAAAGCAAAGCAGAGAAAAAATTATGGAACAATACAATAACATCCCTTCATCCAGTAGAAAACAATGCTAGAAATTTCTTTATACTTTGGACTAAAGATAAAGCTTTGAACAAGGAGCATTGCTAGTGGTCATTATCTTTCAGGTACAGAAAATCTGCTGTCCTTTTGTCTAGGTCACAACACGAGCCTTAAAAGTGGAAGCAATCTCTTTGTCCGCATTACTGGTAGCAAAGTGGGAAATGTTAAACCAGAAATACCTTTTGAAGGCTGAGATACCAAATGCTTGCCATTTGTTTTCTCCCAGCATCACTGCTGTCACCTATAGCATTGATAAGAGTGGTACTGACTACACAGAAAGGAGGTGATGTGTAAAATAACGCCTCATTATTAACATTTCAAAACCAACTTTAGACTCAAAGCCCCAATGCTGTCATTCTGCCCCAGATTAACCCTCGCCTGGATGGCTGTATCCGGGCCTGGAACCTGATGAACCAGGGACATTCAGGAGTAAATGAAGTTATTCAAGAAAAACAAAGCAAACACTGTCTGGTAGCAGTGGGGAGAGGATCCTTCTACCCTGGCACTGGAATGGCAGCATTCCAGATAAGCTATAGTAAGTATTTTTCTATCCCTGTGTGTTTTCCTGGAGTGGTGATGGAGCTGATGAATTGTTAAAATAAAGAAAGTTTGTGTGAGTTTTGAAATTAAGCTATAGACCACTGCATCCCCAGTGATTCCCTTAACTGTTAGGAATTTGCTTGAATGACAGTTCTGATCCCAGTAGTGTCATCTATTCAGTTTCTGGAGTGCTTTACATTCAGAAGTTTATTTGATTGGGCACTGTTGAAGATTCAGGATTAAAATTTAGCTGGGGGTTTTTTTGTTTATTTCCTTGGGTTTATTTAGAATTCTATTTCTATAAGTTCCAAAATTAGCACTAATTTTTCCAGAGTAATGAGGAGGTGAAATACTAATTTTTAACCCCAAATTAATTTTCATCAGCAGGTGGATTTACTAATTTCAATTATTCTCTTTAAAACAGATAATCTTGACAGTGCTGAAGATTGGCTAATAAATGTGACCCTGACTATTCGCCCATCCACAGACACTGGTGTTATGTTTGCCTTGGTTTCTAATGAAACAGTGCCTCTTGCATTGTCCATAGTGGACTCTAACTCCTCTGACTCACAGGTGATCTTACAATTCTCCTAGCAGCTGCCAGGTGAAAAATCAAACTAAAAAAAAGCTACTCACACTTGCAGTGGAGCTGGGTAGCCTCAACATTTTGAAAATTAGATTGTATAATAATGTGCAGAAAATATCTTTCTATTAGTGATTGCTGCAGCAGTGACTACGCACTAATCACTCACGCCAGGGAGATTACATTATGTAATTTAGCTCAGATCCATTACATCCTGTTTTCTTTAACCTTTCCTTCCAAATACACAGAGCAGAAAGGGAGTTATGACAGCAGCGTATGCAGCAATGGCATCATGTTAGTTCCAAATTATAAACAGATTTTGTTGTCCTTAAGTTCTCATTTATGTCCTGTTACATCAGCTATCCCAAGCTAGAGAATAGTTACACACCATGGCTAATCTAGGCTTTTTCCTAAAATAAGAGCCAACACTTGGCTACCTTTAAAACTGTAGGTGAAACAAGATTTCACCATAGAATTGTAGCCAGTGTTGTTCCCTGTAAAACATTCTCACTTATAAATCCAAGAATGTCATTCATCAGCAGCAGTGATGCTTATACATCAGCTTTTCCAGCTGAAGGTACCAGTTTCTAATATTTTCCTTTACTTGCAAATACAAAGTGCACCAGAACCAGGTATAATGATGTGTTAAAGTTACGTGTGACATCTGTGGTGATCTACCATTCTTCCATCTAGAAAATCGCTGTGACCCTTGGGAACGTCCCTGTTGCACAGCTGGAATCAAAGAAATTATGTACCCCCAGAAAAGTGCAGGTCGGACTTCTGGTGACCAGACAGGAACTGGAACTGGCTGTTGATTCACACACAGACAGAAGCAATTCTGAGCACCTGTCAACTCTGCATCAAGCAATGATGGCAAATGTTGTCACCTACCTGGGCGGCCTGCCAGGTGAGGCCTGTTTCTTTTCATCAATTTGATTATTTCTGCAAGCCTGATTCTATTCAGCCTTACCCAAGCTAGGAGAAGCCTACAATTATAAAAAAAGAAAAGAAAAGTTTTTTCCCCTCAAGTGCCTCCTGTTTCCTCCAGTCTTTTCAGCTTTGGAGGAAGCCAGCATTTCAACAGTAGCATTATTTTGCCATTAAGACACAGGTCTCTCTCTAGAGGTTTGAATTTGGAAAATGTCATGATTTTTGAGTTGGGTGAGCATTGCACGTTTCTGAAATGCCACCATCTGGCACAATTGAGGAACTGCATCAGAAATGTAAGAAAAGCAGGCATTTGTAAGTAATCCAAGTGTCGTAAGTGCTGAAGGGGAAGTCAGGAATATGGTTTCAATAATTCAACTCCGGGCAAGAGATGACTGGCAGTCTTCATTAGACAGAGAATGTGTTGAAGCAGCAAATATTTTGCTCAAGGCAAGCTTCAAGTTAACATTGAGACATGCACAACAATTATTTTGTCCAGGAAGTGTGCATGTACTTATGTATAAATAATTTGACTTCAGGCTGAATCAAGAGGAAAAATATCATTGCCCCAGGTGAGAAATATTCAAAACTTGAATTAAAACTTGAAAATTGCTAGAGGAAAGGTGCCATGGTTACAATGTTGCTACTGGTAGAGCTTTTCTGTATCCTTTATTATTTTATGGAGAATGAATCACAATTCCTAAGAAGATGCTGTGAATTTGACTGACATGTCTTGAATTGACAAGGAATGAGAAGGAGTCAGTATTTACTTAATACAGGTGAGTCAGCAGGTTAACAGAGCCACAGTATCTAAGATTCCAGTCATTTCTTGGGTCTCCTCATCTTTGTAATGATTCTTTTTTAGTACCTTGCCAGCCACAGAGAAATCGACATCTTAAGAATGAAGAACTTTGCATTATTCAGGCATCCCAAGGAAATAAGAAGCAAATCTTAGTTACTTGCTGCCCTTTAAGTGTCATCTCTCAGTTTTAGAAGTTTTGAAAGGTATCTTAAATATGCAAATTAACAAAACAAACAAACACCAAGCCTCTCTATTCAAAAACCTTGTGCATTTCATGAAGACCAGCAGTCCCCATTTTTGACACCCCTTTCTACAAACTAGTAACAGTATTGGGAGTATTCCCCTGTTATTTCAGCACAATCAGTGCAGGTTAAATGAAGCTTCCATGGTTCTGTAACAGCAGTGTTTTCTTGACTGGAGTAAAAAAAAAAAAAAAA
>WEKY01015670.1:75198-119883 GCA_013390045.1 Picathartes gymnocephalus
AAAAAAAAATCACCCTTATTCTAAGTCCTGAAGGTGCTTGCATCACCTTAGGTCTACCTAGCAAAAAACCAGTTGTACCCTAAGACTTGAGAGCAATATGTGCTTGATTTTATGCTTCACATTTTGTTTCCTGGAAGGACATCCATGATCTGATGCTGCCCTAAGCCAAACAATTCTTAAAAGAGCAGCAGATAAAGTGAGTCTTTCACAGAGAATTCACTTGGAAGCAGCAGTGAGGAAGCAGTAAAATGTGTGAAGACCCCAGGGGTGCCCCAAGTGAGAAGCTGCAGATTTGAATCTAGAGTAGCTTCCTGGCAAAAGCAAGACAGTTCTTTGTGTGACCTCTAAGCCCAGAAACATCTGTTTGTAGCTCAGGACAAGAACAGTGGGCTCCAGGAAACAAACCCTTGGTTCACCGTTGTTAATGCAGGAAAAGCTATTATGGAAAACACTCCTGGATTTCTGGATGGGAACAGCCTTCTAATGCATATTTAACATTTTACTGGCCTTTCTCAGCTTTGCTGACTTGATCTTGATCTTAAGGAAAAGGGAGAAGAACTCAAGTGTTTCCTGCCAAATTGCTTCTTTCCTCCCATGACTAAATAATGGATGGGGAGTGGAGTATTCCCCATGTTTTGACTGATCTGAAAAATCCTTAGGAATTGGCATGCTTTGGCATAATAAACTGAATGTGTTTCTGTGCAGATGTTCCTCTGGGTGCTACACCAGTGACTGCTTTTTATAATGGCTGCATGGAGGTGAAGGTCAACAACAGACAGCTGGATCTGGATGAAGCCATTTCCAAACACAACGACATCAGATCTCACTCATGCCCACTGATCATGCAGTAACCATTCAGATCTTAATTTAACTTTTTTTCTTTCAGATATAATTTGTGTAATTAGTCTCATGCCATAATGGAGCTTGCATTATTTCATGCAAGATATGCCAGGGAAATAAGCAGCAGCGTGGTTTCTTCCCTTTTTATGTAGAATGGAGGAAAAAAAACCTCTCTGTTCAGCTGGAAAGAGACAATCAAGAGCAAAATTTTGTAAAACATTCTTTTATATATATCAGTGGGAAATTTTAAAGCTAGATTTATCTTCCATGTTCATGCCATGTCTTTGACATATTTAGCTTGGAGAGAAAGTCTAGGAATTTCTGTTTAGAAAGAATTTTACATTTTGTTTTTCATATATCAGCACAAAGTCAGAAGTTGCAAATAATTTTGATGTATTAGAATCTAAACAAAACCAGACTTATTAAACTTTTTCAAGTGTAAGATGCAAAGAAAAATCTCTACAGGTTTTGTAATATGTGCTTTTGGTAAAGGAAAAAATACCCTGAAATCTGTAGCTCAAACTCTTTGTGAATATGTTTACAGGTTGTATCTATGTTGGTAATGCAACTTCAAAATAGAAGTGTTAATTTAAGTAGCTCAGTTTTTGAAAACAGTTTTGGTTATACTGGACCAGCTTTAATTTGTCTGTCTTTAGAACCCAGTTTTAGAGTTAGAAAAGAGTTCTGGATTGGGTCAGGTCATTTACTTTAAAAATGAGTTAAAATACACCCCAGGCAATTTTGAAAAACAGAGGAAGTGGCTTGAAGGAAGGAGCTCTGCATCACAGGACATCAACCTGGAATTTGCTGAGTAAAAGCAAGGAATTGCAGCAAATACTTCTTCCATCAAATCTAGCACTGCTCAGCATAGGCACAGCCTGATGGTTCATCGTATTCCCTTTATTTAGGGTAACATTGCCTTCAGAGAGCTCCAGAACAAATCTGTGAGCCCTGCTGCCATTGACAGCCTGAATTTTGCCAGTAACACCAGAATGTAAAGCCATATTCTGCTCAGCCAACTTTAATAAACTAACAGGTAATTAGAAAAGTATTGCTTTCCTCAGGTGTGCTGATTTTGAGCATTTCCAATATTTCTTTAACATCCTTTGAGTGTTCTTTCCACTTCCAAGCTCATTTTCACAGCACCAGAAGCCTCCCTGTGCAGCTCACGTGGTGGTTGTGTTAACCCCAAGCCAAATAAATAGCAAGAGAATTGCTGTGAGGTATAAATATATCCTCTCATCCATCAAGCACAGAGACATTTATCATTTATTTGCCAGCGTTCCTGACCCGAGCTCTGCTGTCTTCACCTGGGACACTGAAGTGGAAACGTGTGTCCAGAAGGATGGATTGTGACAATATTCATTTGGAGGACTGCCTTTCTCCAGGGATATTCTGAGTGACATCAGTGAGGTTTCTTCCACTGCTGAGTGCAAGGGTTAGTGCAGCAGTGCTGCAGAACCTGGGCAATGGAATACAGGATTTGCTCCCAGCTTTCACCCAGTAGAGCCTCCCAGTCTGCCCAGCAAGAAGCTGACACCCAGGGGCCAATTACCATTAGTACTAGTTCATTTTTCTAGGATGGCATGGAAAACAAGCTTGGAATTCTGACTCCATGGAGGGGAAATCCTTTCCTGCAGTTCCCCTTCCCAGTCCACTATCCCAGTACACACTCTGCATGCAGGTCTTAGGAAGAATAACTTAACTGAAACAAACAGGTTTTGCATGCAAGGCAGAGATGAATTGGAACTTTTGACATCAAATAAACACATGATCACTTTATTTATAATATCTCTGTGGCACCCATTAAACCTGGAAAGCCCCTGGGTCAGACTCTGCCTTGTACAACAAGCACAGAAAGTATGAGATGAGCAACACAAAGCAAACTGTCATCAATGTTCTAAATGCTTCTGGCCTGCAGGAACAGAAGAAAAGGTTTTTTGCAGTTGTTTTTAGGGATTTTTCCTTTTTTTTAGGTTTTGTTTGTTTAAATGTAATAAATTGTATAGAAATGAAAGGAAAAAACAATCACTTTCTCACAGAGACACTATTTCTCTTTGTTTTCATGGAATAATATTTTAGAGTTCTGTAGTTAATGATGAAACATCTGCACTTCTTTTTTAATGTAAAAGTGCCTCTCTATTGTAAGAATTAAATAAAGCAGCATTTGCAAGTTTCTTTTGATTTTAAGTTGTATTTGCATATTTTTGTTCATTTTTGCCATGCAAGGCTTGTTCTAGTGGTCAGATGCCTTATGCAGAAGATTGTGATCATCTTCAGCACCAAAGAAAAGAACTGGCTTCAATTAATATGCTACCTAAAAAGGGTATTCATACTCTCTAGATAATTTTTAAAGTTTATTAACTGTTTAATATTACCTGAGGAAATAAGACTTTGCTTAAAACTACATGTGGAAACAAGATACGGGAAAGTTACCAATTTCTGTATTTTCCTCATCAGATGTATTTCATTGTATTTTTAGGCATAATCATTCCAGCAAGGGCCATGCAGGGTTTATACAGAACAGCTGGACTCACTCTGCATTTTCAGCTCCTGTGCACTTATGCTACAAATCCACATGTCCCGATTTCCTTGAAAGTGAAACCCAGTCCTGGAATTGGTTCTCAATTATACTACAGCAGTTTAATTTACATGCTTTAATGCCTGCATGTTTTCTGGTGGATTGAGGGCTCTTGATGCTCAAGATTGGCTCTAGATCTGTCATAAGGAAGAGAGGCCACGCTCATTTTTGTCCTTCTAGTCCTGCCTGTCACTGATGTTGGTCCTTTAATGTCATTCATATATACACACTTAGTATTTTATTGCCTCAGAAACCTTTTTATATCAAAATAACCACCCTGATTTGGGTACCATTTCACATTTCATCTGCCAGAAGTAAAAGTTACATACCCCAAAAAAATGAGATACAAGGAAAACCATAACAGCTGATACCCAACGGGTAAGCAAGGAACCACCTTCTGAGTAAGAAGAACCAAGGTACTGAGATGTTCCTGCTTTTAAAAAATGCTTTCAATCCCCAAAATAGCTGTACCATCCTCCATGTTACACTGGGCACATCCTTCTGCTCAAGGGGCAGCTAAATATCAGTAGGAATATGTGAATAAGCCTCTAAATTGTAAGGGAGCTGGTGTGTTGCTTACAGGCACTTGGATCGACTACATGGGTGGAAATTGATGCAGCTTTGTGTAATTCAGGACTTAATTATGTGGCTTAACAAAAATAAGAGTTTTTGTTTGCCTTTTTTTTTTTTTTTCCCTAGAATTTTGTATCTCAGGAAATAAGGAAAGAAGTCAGAAACCCAACCCACCTCAGTGCATTGGCTTCCATCCACTCTAGCTGAGCACTTGAGGGCGGGACACCAAAAATGAACCAAAATGACCATTCAAAAACAACACTTCACTTAACCTCCCCCACAACCCAAAACACAAACAGTAAAAAGAACCAGCAGTGCTGCCACCCTGCTTGAGAAAACTGAGCAGGTGTGAGGGCTACAGAACAGGGGAGCAATATTTCTAGAATTCATCAATGGCCTTATTTACTATATGATAAATAAAATATTAAAAACTTCATTAGTAGGACAGAAGACATATGCTAAGTTACATGTGAATTAAATTTTGGGTAACACAGATAATACCAAATTAAAATGGCTTTGCTTAAAACATGCCCCAAGAAAGAGTAGTTCTATAAAACAATATTTCTGACTACTAATCAGCAATATCTTACCTTTCCAGCAGTGGTTTTTCCCTTCTCCAAATTCTGGTATGATTTCCATCAACCAGAACTCAGCTTAAAAAAACCCCACCAAAACACAGCTGTCATTAAAGCGAGGCTTCCTCTTTCCTAGCCAACCACAGAGTGCTTGATCATTGCCACCAGCTGGTCACAGACCCCACTAACTCAGCCCATGGAAAAGCAATCTGCTCTTCTAAACCTGGGTAAAATCCAGCCTTTTTGCTTAAAGTTGTTTTTTTTTTTTTCTGGGACAGAAGGTCATGTGGATTTTACAAACCCATTTGCCTGGAACAGGCAAACTCCATCACCTTGTAATTCCTGACTTTATACAAGCACCAAGGGCAACAGAGGCATTACCCAACCTGCACAGAGGAGCTGGAGTTTGTGTCTTGCTGGAGGTTTGCACACTCTCACAACCTTCCAGAGGTTTCCTGAGTAGTTCACTGGCAGCTTCACAAAACACTCCCAGCGAAGTCATTGTGCTGCATTTGCTGTTTCCCACAGATGGGAACCGAGCTGACACCAGGGTCTGCCCCAAAAGTGCCCCTGCATCTGCTGGGCTGCTGCAAACCCCAGTGCTTGGGGTGCCCCACCCTGCAGGGAAATGGAATCAGCCCGGGTCAAACACTCCGGAGAGGGGCTGGGCTCCTGTCCCCACGGGAGAAGGCTGCTCAGCATTTTAGACAGAGATGAATGAGCAGCATTTCCAAGCATGCTCTGCATTAAAAAAAGCCTTTAAAAACACGGCCTATGAAAACAAACGCTTCGTGTAAGATGAGCACACTGCCTGTCTTTTTAAAGCCTTGCACTACTGTCTGCTGAACTTTATTTACACACAAAAGACTTTCAAAAAAGAGCCTGACAAGAATTAGAAATACAGGCTGATTTTTTTTTTTTTTTTTCCAAACAAGCGAACAGAATCTAATCACAATAATTTGGGGTAAAAGGGATTGGTGAGTTCTTTATGTGTCACTGAAAAGCCCAACCACTGATGGGAATGATGTGAGTCACCTTTCCATATTTTGTTCCCACAGAAAATAAAATGGTTTTTGGAGCTACTGTAAAGCAGGTAACTTCAAAGGTTACTCTCTCACCTTTTTGCACTCTGTAACAACTTCTTTTCTGAATTGGCTTTGGACTTTGGTCAAAAGGTGAAGATCCCAGGAGTCCCAGGTTCCTCACCATTAGCAGTATTAGCAGTGGATGCATTCAGCTGTTCCTTGCTCTATTTTGGGTGTCAGTGACATCCTTAGCTGAAGCTGGTGAAGCAGAGCTGTGATCTGTGATCTCAAGATGCAAAAATGTAGCTTAGCTCATCTACAAGAAAGTAAGAACAAACTTTGCCAATATTTGAAATGTCCAGCTACTATCACAAGCCTGGAGAGATCATTGCTAATGAAGGATTAAATTGATTTTATCAGTTTTACCCTATACCCTGTTATAGGTCTTGATATAAAAGCAATCCTCCATCCCTCTACCCCACCCAAAACCCCAAAAATCAAACAATAGACAAAAAGCAACCAGTGAAACTTAAAAATGGACATTAATTTCTCAGAAATTTGCACAGTGAATATTAAACAGAGCCCCAAAGCACATTGTGCCTCTGTCCAGAGCCAAACAGGTTTTCTTCCTTATGGGCACTGATTTTTCTGCTGCTAATGCTGGGTTTAACTCCTAAATTGCAGAAACTTTTTCTAGGCAAGTGGCAGAACAGCACACACGGGAATGATCTCCAAGGGCACAGAACAAATTTAGGCATCCCCTTCCTGTTGAAAGTCAACCAGAGGCCTTCATGCCTCTGGAAATCTGTCTTGTTACACCGAGGATCTCAGAGCCAAAACTGAGGTTATGTGCTGTTCTTCACCAGAACAAAGATCTGCCTGGGTGCAATTACAGAGGTTTATGTTTGCAGTCAGAGGAGAAAGGAAGTAAGTCCAAAGATTTTCTGACTTCAAACAAAAATGAGACGTGTTTGTGGCAGTCCTACATGGGACACCAGCTTTAAGCTGCCCCTGCTGCATGATGTATACAGAGAGTGAGAAAGCAACTTTCCAGACAAGCCAGAAATCTGATGACTTCCCATGTCTGCTGTACATTTTGCTATATATAAATGCACGGTATAAAACCTTTTAAAGTGTTGAACATAAGCCATGCTGGCTTTCTGCAGCGATACCTAGATTAAATTCCCACTAGGAACTTTCGATCCAGACTTTCAGTTCCTAAGGATGAAGGAAGCTGCCTTTTGCAAACTGCAGCTGGGTTAATTTGCCAGCCCGTCTGTGCTGCTTTCTTCTGGGGAGAGAAGGCCCGGGTAGCTTTGGAGCTGTGCTGTCCCTGTCCTTCGTCCCCACAGACTCTGCAACGTTCATCTGATGATCTGCAAATTTGCTTACAGAAATCCTGCTTCTCCACATTACCTGCAAGTGTTTGTCTGCTCAGAGACTTCGTGCTGCTGCTCACGAGGTTCACTTTGTCACTGCGGTGCCGTGCCAGTTTTGTTACCTCACCTCACAGGCAAAAGCCAATCCTGCCTCCCGAGCCTCTTCCTTTAACAGAAAAGATTTTTCTAGACACTGTCCTGAGGCAAATTCTCCCTGTTAGTCCCCTCCTTTCATGTTTGAGGGGACCCATTCATCATCTACCCCAGAGAAAGCAGACTCCTGCGTGTCCTGCTGCTCGCTGAGTGCTCACACAGAAATTCACCTGAGTGCAAATGGAACGTTTTGAGATCCCTGGGAGTGTCTGAGGCTTAGCTTAGCAATAAAATAGCTTTGTTTGCAGTGTAAAAGGCATGCCGGGTTCTGCCAGGCTCAGGCACATCTGCAGAGCCCTCCACTGGTATTTAGTTATCAATTCTCTTGCTGTTTCAAAAACCAGGAAAGAAACTGGGTTGGTCATATAGGACTTTACCTCTTTCTTAACTTTTACAAAACCTCTTTTCTTTCACTCAGTTTTTCTCAACTCCAAGGTCTCCAAAGTCTCCTCATGCTTCTGGATGAGGCAATTCCTACCTGAACCTCCTTCTCTGATTTGCCTCACACTTATTTTTCTGCCTCTGTTGTTGGGATTCAAAGCATCTGGTGACATCCAACAATATTTTGATCTTAAAACTTCTGTTCAATAGCTCTGCAAGCTGGACTTCTGGAAGAACAGTCCCTTGCTGCTCCCCTGGGCCAGTCTGTGACCTATCCACAGGGAATACCCCACTTCTAGGGTTGCACTGAGAGGTTGTAGCCTTCTGGGACATAGTTTTGAAGGGAAAGGTGTTAGCTAGCATGGAGAAGCTGAACTTTTAGCACTGTCAGGGTGGAGACAGGGCAGCAGAGCTCCTCTCTAGCCCTCTGGGGTGACATAACCAGCTGCTGTTGAATTCAGTACCTGGACTCACCTCAGGACACCCGTCTATCCCAGTGCAGGAAGCTGATGGTGCTGTGGCTTCCTGGGGACCAGGGTCTGCTTTCATGTTCTCCGTCACTGTTTTTGAAACTTCTGTTTCTTTGTGGAGGAGTTGGACTCTTGTTCCATAAAATACAGGTCTTGACCCTTCCAAAACTCCACTGCTCTGCAAAAGAGACCCAACATCGACATTAGACAGATCCTGCTTAGCTCTGCAGGGGAGAAGAGTTTTCCTGCTGCTGCCCCTTTGCAGCCTGACTCTTTACATGCTGTTAAGTGCTGGTCTTCAACAAATACCTGGAGAAAGTCAGTGGTTTGGATCTACCACTGGAAAAAAATCTGTAGATGGTTAGCTGGTCATGCAAATTGTATTGTTGCTGCACTCATTAAATACCTAATTATCTCCTTTGGAACATGAGCACCAGACCTGACCTCTGTTTCTCCTACCTGCTGAGGGCAGAGGAAGAGAGTTAAACAAAATACTCTGATCCTTCCAGGAAATACACATCTGGAGTTGATGGTCTTGCAGAGATGCTGAGCAGCTGCTTGTTTATTAATTCTCTGGAAATCTTTGTCTTGTTTCCAATGAAACACTTTCTGTCACAGTTTCACTACATATCCCTGAGACTGGGGCACTGTTTTTCATTCGTATTCTCTGTTTCCCGGCCAAACGCTGCATTACAACCAGAGAAAGCTTGCAGGAATGTAGCAGCATATTGGAGTGGAAAACAAACAGTCCAGGGCTATTGCAAGCGTTTCCAAAACAAGCAATGCACCCTCAGCAGGGTCAGAAGCAAAGTTCATCCGAAAAGGAACACAAACACACGATGTTTGAGAGAGCACAAGTGAGGAATCCCATACAAAGCACTCTGAACTGCGGGCCAGGGAGCTCCTGCTCCCAGGACAAAGGGGTTGGCCCATAGTAAAATGTATTTGCCATGTGCCACTTCTGCCTGCTGACAGCAGCCACGGTGAGGTGCCCACTCTGCCTCTGCCTCCTTGGGCAAACGTGTTTAATTAAGATACTAAAAGCAATGTGAAAGGGGTGTCTCTCACATGGCTAACTAGCGAAGTCGAGCCTGTATTTGTGGAAAATCCCATATTTTAGGAACAAAACACATCATTCCCCCCCCCCCACTAGAGAATTTCTGCCTTGGCTGGCAAAAATCCTTTCATGTCAAACTGCATCATTTTGGATGAGCTATTGCCAGTTTCTCACTCAGTGCTTTGATATAATATGATACACCAGATCCTGTTGTGTTTATGTGAACTGTTAAAGCCGGCACAGTTACCTGGAAAAACACACAAACTAGGCTTATATTAAATATATTCTAATAATGTTATCGCTCCAGTAACATCAACTTGGAATTTGGTGATCTTTCCACATGCTTCCTAGTGATGATTTACTTTTTTTTTTTTTTTCCCCCCTGGGGAATCATCTATCCATCCATTTGCTGTTCCATAAATCAGTTTTCCAGGAATAAGGTCACCTTTTAAAGGTCTTGCAAGTTCTGCTGTAGAGAAAATACCTGTTCATATATTGCTATCTGTGAAAAACCTCATTGAGGCTGCTTTTTTTTTGTTTGGGTTTTTGGTTTTGGGGGGGTTTTTTTCTTTTTTTTTTTTTTTCAGATGAAATAGGAAGGTGTGAAGGAATTACAGGGAAGAGGAGATTTCACGTGGAATTCGTCTTCGGAGGAAATGCCGAGCTGTGTTTAGGGATGCTCCTGGCAGGGGCTGAGCCGGGCACGGCATTTCCTGGGCGGGCAGTGCAGGGGAGCCCGAGGTGCCCACGCTGGGATGGCCCGGGGGCACTGGCATTGCTATGGAGCTCAGAGGAGGCAGCAACAGTTTGTTTGCTATTAAATCACAGCACACGGTGTTCGCTCCTCATCCCGGACATCCCCAGCCAGCGCCGGCTGCGGGAGGGAAGGGACCAGCGGGGCGGGCAGCGGGAGAGAGAGCGCAGCTCCTGCATCGTGCACCGAGAGCTGCTCAAACCCGGCTCCAACAACTCTCCGAGGCTCATCACCTGTTCTGCAGGGGTTTATTTCCCCTCTCCCCGCGGGTTGGGAATGCCGAGGTTCCCGGGGATGCTCCCGGAGATGCATCCGCGCCGCGGGGACGGGAGGGGACGCGCGGTGGCGCTGCGGCACCGGGAGAGCGCCCCATCCCCCTCATCCTCATCCTCATCCTCATCCTCATCCCCATCCACATCTGCATCCTCACCTTCATCCTCATCCTCGCTGTCATCCTCACCGTCACTCTCCTCCTCTTCCTCATTTGCATCCTCCTCCTCATCCCCATCTTCATCCTCATCCTCCTTCTCACTCCCACCCTTCTCTCCCGCAGCCCCCAGGGCAGCTACGATCCCCACAGTATTTTAAGCAAGAAAAAGACCAGTGCAAAAATGGTAATTTCTGCTTTAAAAAAAATTTTTTTTGGCAGAAACACCATGAGGAGAAACCAAGCGCAGAGTGATCCTCGAGAATAGCTGTGGTACAAATTAAGCAAGTCCTGCCATTTTCAGACTTGTGAAGTTCTGTAGGCACATAAATCACTCTTTTTTTTAAATTTCAATTGATGGGCAAAGAGGATTTCACCCCACCAATGTGAAAGGTAGACATTTAGTTTAGATGAACCTCTGAAACGGCATTTGATGATTTTCATAAAGTAACTGTTGCGCATCTGAAGCAAATCTCAGTAAATACATCCTCCCTTCTACAAGTCAAATGTCTGTGAAATAAAGGGAATTGAGATGGTTCTGTCTCAGTTTAAAAAAATTACAAAATTTGTAATTATGAAAGTTTCATAAAATTGGTAAAAACCTCACTGTATGGATTGCAAACAAAGATAAAAGCAAAAAAAAAATCATTAGTGCAGACAGCTGTGATCATCATAAATAAAAAAAGATATATTTGAAGTGTATTAGAGAGAAACTATTTACTTTTCTCTTTTAGTCAACCCAAAATATTTCACAAAAAACTTACCAGCAATATACTCTGAAGGCATCCTCAGGTAAGCAGGTGATCCTTTCCAGTTATGTGTTCGAGTGTCTCTAAAAGGCCTGCTCATTGCTGAAGGTCTTGCAGGCAATGCCAGCACAACAGCACCCAAAAAGTTTTGTATCTGGCAGGAAAGAGGACCAAAAACAGTAGCTCAAAGTATAACAAGGGCAACAACCATGATGGAGATGCTCATTTACTGTTCCTGTCTCCGTGTGCCGTTCATGACAAGAGGAAAACCAAACCAAACCCTCAAATAAACAAAAAACCACTATCAAACAAATGATGTGTGGTAAGGGATCAGAAGTCAGTGTTTAAGATCCTGTTATGTACAGCTGGGTTCCAATTCCCCATTTCTGATAAAGCTCACCTCTATGTTCAGATAAGTTGGTCAAAGTTTTCCAGCTAGGAACAACCACCCTGATTCTCAAAAGTAAGACTGGAAAGCAAAATTAAACCTTGACCTAAAATGAAAGTAGCAAGCCCACATATTATCAGCACCACCATTCTCTGCATTTAAGATGCACTGGGATGAAATGAGCACATCTGCTTTATATCAACAGGCATTTGGGGTTCATCTCCACACAAGAAAACTGTCCCAGCCCTGTACCACACAGGCAGGGAGAGTTTTACTGCACAGCAGTGGGAGCTCTGTGCTGTTACTGAGCACAGCCCTACCACACAGGCCTTACCTGCTCACAACCCCTTGCAGTGTTTATGTATAGGTTGTTTATGGCACTGGCTGTAAAAATACAGGGCAAGAAAGGGCCAGACAAAGTCATTCTCTGTGCAGAAGCTTAGCAGGTACGGGATGGGCAAAATGGATTTTTATCCTCAAATGTACTTGAGTCCTCCATGCAGACGGCGGTGTTTGTACCAAGGAAAGGGAGTGCTGAAGGAAAGAGATGAAGTGCAGAGCTCTAGGCTTTTCCCCTGCTTTCCAGAGCTCCAGAGGGCCCAGAGGAAATGGGATATGAACTGGCTGTTCTGACTTACGCTGGTGATCAGGCAGGGACCAGGTGGCTCTTGTATGTCTTAACCAAAAATATCACGTAATCCTTATTTTCCCCCTGAGCACTGGGGACAGGCAACTGAGCTGAGGCCAGCCCTTCAAACCAGCCACACTGGTACACATGGAAGTGGGAACACCAGCTTTTCTCCCAGAAATACAAACCACCAAATGTCTCTCCATCCCTGTTTGATTTTTAGGTGGAATTGTTTCTTCCTCTCCACTCCAGTTGGGCAGTGCATGAATCTGAATCAGACTGAAGGAGCTGGTAAGGTTTCAAGCTGGAAGAGAAAGTGCTCTCCATCAAAATCAAGTAAAGATAAGAACCCAAATATTACCTTTCAATTGGATTTGGAACAATTATTCATGCAAAAGAACCGAGGTTGGGCATTTGAGCTGTTTGGCTCTGCAATAATGCATGGGCTTGGGTTGGGTTTTTTTGTTGCTGTTTTGGCTGTAACAAAGGAATATTATATCAGTTTGGAAATCTGAAAGTCAGACACATATTTGTCATTGCCCGGTTGTCCTGAAGTCTTTTGGAAAAGCAGAGTCAGACACAGATATGATAAATCTCTAAACCAAGGCTGACTGAAGGGGTAAGGTGCCATAAAAGGTGACTGCTCCTTGAGCTTCTGCAGAGTTTTTGCACAAATGGCTCTGGTACAACATGGCCCTTACCCCTCTTGCTGTGTTGATTTATTCTAATCCACTTTACTATCCAACTGCCCCAGTATCAGCATTTGCTCAGGACAGTCCCCAGCAATTGGTTCCAACAGGAAAACCCTTCTTAGTGAGCATTAACCCATGTGATACTTTCCAGCTTTTTGTGATGGACTTGTTTTTCTAGAATGGCCTTTCTATATTTCAGTAATATATTGTCCCCATCAACTTGCTGGCAAACTTCCTGCTTTTGATGTATCCAGGGGAAAAAAAAAAAAGGTTTTATTGTTAGGTTTTGAACCCTTCCTCCTCAAAATCATTTTTGGCCAGCTTTATTACGGCTTCATTTAGCTTGCCAGACAGTTTATTATCTTTTCTGCAATCTCCATTTGGACTCCACTTATTGAAGGGTGTCTTTTATACTTCTAATAACCTCCTTAGTTTGCTTTCAGCCATGCTGGCTTCCCTTCTTGTCACTGGTTCTCTTAGACTTCAGGAGTGTTGGACTAGACCCCAAATATTCTCTCTGAAAAGAAAAAGTATGTAACTCCTTGAAAGAGGCCAGAAATTTTTTTTTTTTTTAAATAGTGGTTTTTCAGTGAAACTGAAAATTGTGCCTACCCTTTAGCAGAAAATAAGGTTCAAAGTAACTTGCTCCCTTCTTAGACTCCCCCTTACAGTCATCACAGTTTTCCAGGATGAAAACAGAAGCATCTGCCAAGCTGAGGGAGAACACCTTTCATGTGGGGAACCCCGTGAGCCAGCAAAATTTAAGGATGACATTAAGTCCTTCAATACGCAAAATATCTACTCACAGGTCTAAAAGGTCTAATCAGATCTTATGAAGCCATGCAAGTTCAAAGGATTTAACATGCTTGGGAAAAAATACCGAGCTGTGGATAGTGCAGGAAGCTCTGAAGTGAGTAATTCTCCAAGCACGTGCAGGGAGCTGGCAAAGACTGTGCCCTTAAAAGAGTGGTCAAGAGGGAGCGTGTGATTCAGTAAATCAGTCAAGCAGGGAGCTTTCATTTTGGAGTCCTGGTTTATGACTTACTTAAGGCGTCAATTAGAAATGTCTTGGGTATCCATTCCTCACTTAATTAATCTGCACACTCACGTGGAGTGTGAATCACAACCAAAAGCTCTCCCAGCACAGAGGGGAGGAGAGGGAAAGCTGCTGCAGGACTGGGACAGGCTGGGAGGACAACGCCAGCCTGAAGGTGTGCAGACACCTGTGCACCAGAGAGAGCAGAGGATTTGGCTTTTTCCTCCACCGGCGTCTTCCAGCTCTCTAGGCTGCTGCTTGAAACAGGCACCCTCGGAAGGACAACACAGCATCACATCCCACCAAGGGAGGTTTTGCAGGTTTTAGTGCCCCCCTGGCTGAAATCCCATGGGTGAAAGGAAAAGGGAGCTGAAAACGGTAAGAAAGGTCACATGAAAGTGAGGGACAACAGAGACAGAGGAAGAACTGGATACCAAGAAGAGAAATACATAAGATAGAATTAAAAAATAGACATGTCAGAGGCAATTAGATTTAAATGCTTCAGGACGTGGACTTTTCTCATAAAGTACTTGAAGTGGGGACACACTGGCAAACACGGTTTGTTTCACTGCACTACACAAAGCGCTCGCTAATTAAAAAATAAATCAAAACTTGGATTTCTCTGCACATTCTGGTCTCGTTGCCTGTGTAACTTGATTTGTAAAGATTTTTGATGTCTTCTAAAGCTTTTTAAGTTGCCATTCTTTTCAACCAGCTTCAGCATGAACATTCAGCCTCTATGATTAGTCTTGCACGTGAGTTAAAGATCTAATTCCATAATGAACTCATCAGGTTATGGGAGCTTCTACATCTATCATTTATGTAATCCATTTATTACTGAAAAGGCACACACATTATTGCGAAGCATTACTAACCACTGTAACAACCTCTAAGCATTCTTTAAGGACTTTATGGTTTAGTTTTTCTGCCCACAGTCAAGCTTTAATTAAGATTGTAGTTAACTGAGGCCCCACGGGCTATGTCTGGGTCATTTTCAATTTGGAAGCTCATCTGTGTCTATATTCTAGATTGCTACAGCACAACAATTTTCAGAAGTTAAAATTTTCTAACCAGCGATTTTTATATGGAATATCTGGCCTCTTTTTTCCACACCTAAAGGATGGAAAAACAGTATTTCTCAGGTAATGGAATCTTTTTCTGCACACCCACTGAATCTGGCCCTGAAACTCCAGGTGAAAATCATGCTTAATGAATAATCATAGCTTTAACATCCTCAGTCCCACTTCACTCCTGCTCAACATTTGCACCAGATAAAGTGTAGTTAAAAAATTAATTTAAGCAAAAAATATTTCTTCTGAATGAACACATGAATAGTTTTATCATGAAGAGTTTGTTTTTTTTTTTTCCCTGACTGTGAATGCATAAGTTTTACTACTTAGGGTAAAGCTATGGTTTCACTGTTATTATTTTAATAGAGACTAAAACAACATTTCCACTTTCTGAGCAGAACCAAATGTGTTACAGAGGCATCTGTTTATAGCTGTCAAAGGTCTGGCTTCTCAGCAGGTGTGAAATCACCAATAACTAACATACCTGCACATTCCAGTCACGTTTTTATATGGAAACAGTCTGGCTGATGATGCAGAAGTGAAATGTAGACAAAAGGCAGGGGTTTTTCCACCAAAGACCTGGCTGGATTTCAACAGATAACCCAGGACAAATCTCTTTTGCAGAAATACAATTACTATCGAAGCACAGTAAAATATCTATATTTGCCATATCACCCTCAGGGTTGTTGAAAAAACTTTGAAATATGCTGCTTAATAGCTTAGCACTGGAATTCAAATTGAGAGCACCTCTTTTTGTTTCATTAAGACTTCTGATTTGGCTTTGATTTCCTAACTTTTCACTACTAACTTTTGACTAGTGAGCACTTGAGAATGTTATTTTTAGCTACTTTTCTTTTTCCAGTTAAAGGTAACCAAAACCTATCTTTCTATATCTAATTTCTTCTCCTTGCTGCAAGCTCTGTGTGTACAGACACAGATAAAGGATCGTGGCTTCCTCTCTCATGGACCCAAAGTGCTGCAGAGGAACGATTTCACATGCCATTACCTTTAGGCCTCTTTGGACACAAAAGCATAAAGTTGCAGCTGCATTGTAAAATTGCAAAGCTAAAATGAACCTCAATTTTTGTTTTACTTGGCAACCCTGTGGACAATCTTTGGTTCAGAAGTCGACCAGAGGAAGGATCACACAGTGACAGGACAAGGGGGAACGGCTTCAAACTGAAAGAAAACGGGTTTAGGTTGGATTTTAGGAAGAAATTATTCCCTGTGAGGGTGGGGAGGCCCTGGCACAGGGTGCCCAGAGCAGCTGTGGCTGCCCCTGGATCCCTGGCAGTGCCCAAGGCCAGGCTGGACAGGGCTTGGAGCAGCCTGGGACAGTGTAAGGTGTCCCTGCCATGGCAGGGGTGGCACTGGATGGGCTTTAAGGTCCCTTCCAACCCAAATCATTCTATGACTGTGATCATTAATCTGTTGCTCTTGAGCCCCTTGTCATCCAACACAAGGAGATAAAACACTTTTATCACTCATCTGGACAGCTAAAGTGGCTTCCCACCCTACATGGGGAAAATAAAAAGGAGACCCTCTTAAAAAATAAAAATTTCACAAGAACAAGTAGTTGCTCAAAAAAGTGAGGGATTTTTTTTCCCCCCCACTCAAATAGATTTTGTTGAAACATCACTCACCAAAATGAAATGTTTCACATAGCTCATGCAGTCCAACCCAAACACAGATAAAAACTTCACAGTCCCCATGAAAGTTTGCTTTTTTTTTAAATCCTTTTTGAGTCTACACCTCTGCCTGTTTTGTGGGGGCACCATGAGGGAGGCAGAAGGGGGTACTGCTGCAGGGTGTTAAGGGTGACAGCTTCAATAAGAGCCATCACTATGTAAATAGTTTGACAGTCATTTCAATTGCATTTCTTTGTGACGGGGACAGACATCTGATGGCTTTATTTCCACATGAGAGAAACACATATTTTAATAATGCCATCATTTCTCACCAGCAGGCTATGAATATTCAATGAAAAATATATTCTCTAAAATATTTTTCATCCTGGCCTTTTTTCCCCTCTATGTGAAATTAAAATAAAAATGTGGGGTAAGTCATAGTCACTTGCTCTACATTCCCATTTTCTATCTATTTTTCCTCTTGCAGAATACTAAAACTATTCAATAATCACAAGAAATCCTGGGTGGCAACTTCCAGATCTCACAGCTTTTGTTCTGCTCTAAATGCTCATCCTTAAGGACTTAAAAAAAGACCAGAACATGGTAGCCCCCCCTGCTTTATCTGTCATGTTATCCTCTCCTCTGTGACTGTCTGGCACAGAATAAAAGATGGCATAACCTGTACTAGCCTGACACCAGGAGAAGAAGATTGAGTACAAAGTTAATCAGAAAAAAATTACTTTCATTCCTTTATGGGGCATGTACTCCTCCAGGACTGGAGGAGCACAGGAGTTGAGGTCCACGCTGATGCTCAGCTGCTGCTCCTTAAGATTTATACCTGGGCAATGCCAGCTGAATTTATACATAGATTCAGGGACATCAATCTGGAATCCAGCAGGAACTACACATATTTAGGAATTATTCTTACAGAAGTCAATGGAAGTATTACAACAATTTTAATGAATCTAGTACAAGGTTCAGGGACAGGGAAAGAAAATGTTTTGTTCTTGTGGCTCCCTTACACCTATTCTGACTTCTGCTATAATACTGGTTTTTATCGCCCAAGCATTTAACAGGAATAAATATTTGTGTAGGTGCTACACAATCGTGCTATGGGGAAATGTTGAATTACAAACTAAACTTCATTCCTGAGAAATTGTAATTACTGCCCAGGAGAGTGTACAGCAAGAAGCTGCTTCCTCTCTGGTGTGGGAACCAGGAGTGTGCTGTGCACCTGATCAGAAAAAGAGAAATAAATCCCTCAAATTAAAAAAAAAAAAAAAAAAAAAAAAAAAGAAAAAAAAAAAAAAAAAAAAAAAAATCCAAANATTCCCACAACCAGAGTACTCACACAGATTCACACCAATATGTTTGGGATTTCAGAGTTCTGCACAGATGTCAGATAGGGGACTGGGATAAGAGGGACCAGTGCCTGGTAATTATGGTTACATGAGCTGACAAGGAAATTTGAGTTTAGGAGCTCTCTCCCACAGCCACACACCAGAAGAACACCTCCTGTTTAGCAGAAGCAATCCTTTTCACTTCCACAGTTTGGCTCCAGGTAACACAGGACACATACAAAGCGCAGGATCATGTCTTGCTCAAGGTTCAGTGATGTACCAAGGGTTCCAAAGATGTGCCACCATCACCTCAAAACATTTAAAAGACCCTCAGCTCTATGTCCAGCTTCAAAATTCCTGAGCTAGGCTAAAAAGTAGACCTAAAATCAATAAATGCTAAGGTTTTTTAATTTGCCCACCCGTTCTCGCAGTATGTAAAATTCACGTATTTCAAAATCCACAGGGGGCAAAAATTCTTTTCCTGAAAACTCAGGTGAAAAGCAGATTTCAGCCCATATTGTGAAATTCATGAAGCCACTCAGCTGTGGCAAAGCGACAAACTCCAGCTGGATGAGAGCAACAGCTGGGTGGCCAGCCAGAATTTCTTCTTAAAAGCCACACCGGCCTTAAGTGGATCCTTCATTCTTCCCATCTTCTACATAAAGGTAAAGCCAACCCAGAGAGAGCAAGAAATTTTGGTTACTGATGCAGACAACAAAAAACGCTTCCATGTAGGTGCCTTCTGAGCAGCAGCATTTAGAGGATGACAGCCCTTGTGGAAGTTGCTGCTTTTCTCTGCGGTTGTGTTGCAGGAGCAGCAGCAGAGGGGCTGTGACACAGCTGGAGGCCCTTGGAAACCATTCTGATTTACTGGGGTAGCTGCACACAGCACCGTGGGGCTGCCCCTCGTGCTCCTTTGAGGGTGAGCCCGCGCTTAGAAAATTCATCTTTCCTTTTCGCACCGCCCGGGTCAGAACCTCTGAAGGACTGCGGGCTTTTAAAAGGCAGTCTTTGGAGGGTGGAGATGTGATAAATAAATTTGCCAATCAAATTTATAAAGAAATGAAATTTATTATGCAGCCGAAAGATTGGTCACAATGAGCCACAATATTGAGGAGCAGCACCGAGCCCGGGGTCGGTACTGGGTGAACGCGCATAGATCTGACCTCTGTCGCATCAGATCTCCCCCGGTTCACCCCGACTGTCTCAGCCAGGGAGATTTTACACAGTTCTGGGTGGGATGACAACATCTAGTCCATTCTTCTCAGCCCTGAATAGGTTACAGGGCTGGACCAAAAGAGGTTTCTGGGTGTGATGTGTGGTCCGTCCTGCGATGAATTGTTCATCTCCTGGTGCAGCTGGCTCCTCCGTCTTCACAATAGGATTCCCAGAAACATAATTCCTTGATGGCTGAGATGGAGATATCAGGCGATAGTGATCAGGCAATCATCGTCCAGTCGTGGTGTGAATGTTCCTGTGATACAAATCTGACTCCACCTGGGATGGAATCCCCACCTATTGATTCTCTGGCTGCTCTGGTGTTGTGAAAACCCCTCCCTGGTCAAATTGGTTTTAGGGGTTTTTGAAACTTCTGGTTTTAGGAGGGGGGCTGCATCCTTTAATCTTTATAACTTTATTTCAATTCATATTTTAGCACGAATTTACAGGTTCATTTATAACAGAGATGTGCAAAGGCAGCTCCAGGGCTCGGCGGGAGTGCTGGTGCTGGGCTTTCCACCCAGCAGGATTCCTCTCCCCAGGCCAGCTCCAGCCTCATTAAGAACAAGTGCTGATTGTACCCGTGCACAATCACTGCGGAGGAGGATGCAGGCAAGCAAATACTCCTTAAGCTGTTGCCCGCGGCTTGCATTTCTACAAAGAAAATTTGTATATTGCCTGCCCAGATCAAATTCTTAAGAGGTATTTGAACTTTTAACTAAGCAAAGTTTCCCAGAGAGCTGCAATCAAGGGACTCCATCAAGATGGAGGCACCTCACCGATGCAGACTTGTGAGACATTGGAGCATGTTTATCCACAAGGAGAAGGAAAACCTGAGTTTCCAAGCACACAGATTCTGTAGAGAGCAAGCAAGTCACCTGTAATGGGCCTGTCCTCTAAATGTCACTATGGTCCATCCAAGGGAACTTCAGATGTTGGCAATGTAGTTTTTCTACTTTGGCCATGCTGATAAAATAAGCACAACCTGGCTCATTGATTTCCTTTACCCAGTCTGGATTCAGGAGCTGTGAGTTTCAAGTGGACTGAGCACCTCAGGAACGCACACTTGACACCTGAGGCAGCTCCAAAATCATGGAGCACATTGAATTTCTTGCTCTGCAAGAATTAGAAGAGGCCAAGTCCTCAGCCCACTCTGTGAACAAGTGAAGCTCATTTGGCTTTCAGAGTGATACACTGATTTCTAACAGCTGTAAGACTGTCCAGAGCAGCTTTAAATACACTGTAGAGCAACAGGATGAAAGTCACAATATATTCTCATAGAGCTGCAGAAGCTGTGATTTCATGTTCAATCTGTAAGTCTGAATTTCTTTAGAAGAAATGAATGTGAGTTCATTTCCTGGTCGTGCTAGTAAAGGACCTCTGTGATTATAAGGCACAGGAGAACCAAGGCTCTATAAATGTGAAGTAATAAACTTTCCTTACCTAAGTAACACAGGGGCTGTGTGTTCCTGTTTGAGCTACAAGCTCTGACAGTACCAGTTAAAGCAGAGTATAAGTTAATTCATCCCGGGGCTGCTACTGGATAAATAATACAAAATTATGGCGAATGATACCTCACAAAAGGCAGGCATTGAGTTGGACAGCGTGGACTCTCCTCAAATATGGGGAACTGCCTGTTTGTAAGAAATCTTTAGTTCTGATTGATCATTTGTAATATGATCAAATGGCAGAAAGCAAGCCGCCTGGTGCTAACAACTATTTTCCCTTTCTTAACAATTGACCCAACAATTGGGCAACCTTCTGGGCTGAGGAACAAATTAATATTCCTCAACTGACTTGAAGGCATTTAAAGACTGAAACAGGCTGTGTAAGGGGATGCAGCTGAAAGAAGGTAAAGTAGTAAGCAATTAGCTGCAGATAAACCATGAATGGTTCTGGTTGGATAAAAGAAGTGTAATTTCAGCTTTTGCCTCTTCAGTGTGTTTCACAAACACGACAGGCAGGCTCACACTGAAATGTGAGCAAAATATGACTCTTCTGTTGAGTGAATACCTTCCTTCCTTCCTGCTCTCTAGGAGCCAGGGGGAAGCTTTGGTGTGGACACTTTTACACAAGTTTGTACAATCAAGCCCATCAAAAAATCCAAGGAAAAGATTCACATTAACATGCGAGTTCTCCATTAGGAAAGACATCGCTACGATGATGAGCAGAGCAGACTTTCTGTTTGATATTATGCATTGATAACTGTGTGTCCATGAAATCTGATTGATGAGTACTTAAAAGATGATGTCTTGTAGCTACAATTTTTATTGAAACTAAAGCTTGCATTTCATGTTTCTCTGTCAAGACTGGGGCTTCTTTAGTATTATAGTATGTTAAACACTTGCATCTCAACCTGAATTCACAGAGCAAAATTTCTACTGGTGTTTGAAAAGGACTAGACGTAACACAGAAGTTCAAGAGATGCCAAATGAGGAATGCATTAATCTGGGGGATGCAAGAAAAAACAAAAGAAACACTAAAAAACTCTTCAGATTAATCTTAGGATTTCTGTTACAAACTATTTCAATGGGAGTAATTTTAAGGTTCAACTCACTTGCACCCCTTGGTTGGAAAGACAGTGTCAGAGCTTGGTCTATGCCTTGATTAGTAACAAAAAATCTGATCAAACACCCTGGGTTACACAGGGGCCAGTGTTAAAAGAAAGTTAAATGGAACGAGGGTGTAGCCAGGGCTGTTATAACCACTAACCACAACATCATGCTATTTCGAACAACGATTTTATAAAGACTGACTAATTTCCTTTTTTTTTTTTTTTAATGGTGATTTTTATTCTTTGGATGTAGAGACACAGGAGAAGTTCTAGGGGACCTGTTGCAGCACTGTAAATTGTGATAGATACCTCCAATAATTCTGTCAGCACTTCATGTGGGAAATACATCACCAAATTGTGCATATTTATTTCCTGCTACACACACACACACACACAGAGGAAAAGGCCCTTTCTGCAAAGATGGAATCAGGGCTACAAAGGGAAACCATTTTTCAGAGATGCAACTTTCACCTCTGCTTTTCTTTAGCCTCTCAAAATTCCATGGCTTGCTTTTGACCTCCAGCTTTCTTATTGCTCCTATTCCCATACAAAGGCATACACCTCCAAAAACCCCTAATAAGAGTTATTTGTATTTATAGTGCACTGGATTAAGTCCTGACCTCTTCTCAGAGTGTTTCTCTGCATGCCAGTGCATGGGCAGGGCTGTGGGATTTGCTGCAGGTTCAAGCTGTATTCCACCTTCTCTCTAGTCGTGGCCAGATGTGAACCTGTATTTCCCAAATTTTGTTTTTAAAATCAAGCCTTCTTCGTCTAAAGTGGGTTCTGGAACACACACTGATAGTCAGATAGAGACAGGAGGGTTTTGGAGCTGGTCCTTCTCCTTGCCACAGTTAACAGCAGTGAATATAGCAGGAAAGTTAACTGCATGTTTAGTACCTTAGTTCTGGATTACCAATGAAAAAATGATCTCACCTTTATAGCATTTTAAGGAGGTGTTTACAGGAGAAATAGAAGAGATAGAAGTGCTCTTTGTGTGTTTCTCTTGTAGAAAAACCTTACAAAATGTAATAAGCATTTAATACATATATTTGTAGAAGTTTACTATAATTCAACAGAATTTACTTATAAAGGCCTGCAGTAATTAAAACAGTTCTACCCTCAACAAAGAAAGGTCAGCTAAGAGACTGTCAAATAACACAGAATGAAATAATTTCTCTTTTTAACCATCCTATAGGGTCCAATGCATGTGATGTAATTCCCAGTTCAATTCCACAGAGAAGGGATCGTTTCCTGTAAGAGTCCATAGGGTGTTTGCACGTAGGTTTCCTTTCACAGACTCCTTTGCATAGCCAGAAAATTCATTTTCTCTGTATAAACTAAATGGGGGGGGGCTCTTTTTCCTCTGAAGTCATGTGATGTCTGTCACCACAAAAGCAGCCTGACTCTTGTTTTGGAGCCTACTTCCTTGCATACGGTTTTTGGATGGAGGAAAATATCGCTGCTCTATTTAACCAATATATTGTCGTACAGTGATTAATTTCTCCTTTATTTTCAGCATGAAAATCTGTGGCTCAGACCCCCATGTGGTAAAATAATAGATTGAAAGATTAGCCACCACCACCATCTGTTACCTGTCCCTGACTTCACCCACTTCTTCAGGGGCCAATTGCAATTTCAAAATCTGTCACTGAATGAGTCTATTTTCTTTCACGTTATTACCTAGATGGCTTCAGTAATTCTGCCTAAATGGGGCCTGAAAAAGAAATGCTGAGAGCAGTGAACACGAGTAATATATTTGCATAATGCAATGGAAGAGAGAGTGCTGTGAGAGGCAATTCTCAGGGCCGGTGTCTCCTGTCAGTGTTTACAGGAGGTGACTCCACTGCCTGCTCTGGAGTCACTCCAGAGAGCCACGAGAGGGAGAAATGAGGTTTTCAGCATCCCACTGCTTACCAAAGTCATCTATTGTGCACAAGGAGTGAGAGATAATAACCCAATTCTTCTTTTACTATGCCTAGCACATGCTGGTTTTGTTAGGTGGCTGTTTATATAGTTGAACTTATCACGTCCAAAACACAGGAAAGTAAAAGGGACTGGGAAAGAAGGAAATATAAGGAAACCCAACAAAAAGAAGAAACATATCTTAGGAAAATATGAGGGGGAAATCACTTTAAAAAGTGATCAATATCCCCATTAATTCATAAGACTGATTGTATTAATGGCATGCAGCCCTTCAAACACATGGCAGCCTTTGCAGAGGAACCTGTGCCATTTGAAGGCTCAGCACTGGGGGCACAGCACACTCCGGCTCTGTGATAAGCAGGAATCATTCTCATGGATCAAGGTGAGGCAACCAAGTCTAGGAAGCAAACACACATTTAGCCTGTGGCAAATCCTACTGAAGGCAGCAAGAATCCATACTACACTCTTCTATTTTGGTTTTTTTTTTTTTTTTTTTTTTTTTTTTTTTTTTTGCTATAGGAGACACTGCAGAGGCAGAAGCTGCGTCTCTGCATTTTACCAGCTTTGCAAACACTACTGCTGTTTCTGAAGCAGAAGTAGAAACAAATGGCATTTCTTACAGCAGCCCCTTTTGTGTCCCCATTTGAGCAGGAAAATAACACCCACCTTCATGCCTTTGGACAAAGTTGTATTTAGAGGTGCACTCTGCCTTCCCTGTTTCTGAGTGCAAGTTCTAGCTGGGTACCACCCTTAAGGCTGCAAAGTTTCCCTTGTTTAAACTTTGCAACTGCATGAACAGCATGGCATCAAGAAAGAATGACACTTTTCTATGATATATGTAAAATGCTAAACTTCTTTAGCAATGAAGTGGAATTTTGCTACAAAATTTTTAATTTTGAGGGAGCAATTGCTTTATTCCAGGCTATCTCAAATAACATTTATACTACAGAACATGCCTGGGTTAATTCTTTTTACGCAGGCACAGAAGATTTAACTCAGCTGAATGAATTCTGAAGGGATTTGCCCCACAAGCTGATTCAAATCACAGATGCTCTGAGCCACTGAGGTGTGGGCAGACCACAACCACAAAATCCCACTCTCCCCCCTTAGCCTGGCCTTGGGTTTCCCTGCCTGGAACATTCCCTGCCAGCTTTGCTTTCCAAGTTAGATTTGGGGCATCCAACAGCGACTTGTGTGCTTGCGGAGCACCGAGCACATCATCGGGACACAATACACAAAAACCCCGTGGAGGCACTCCACGGCACACGGAGGGAGCTTTGTTTTGCAGCTCCATCCCTTGGGTAGCTCCCTGTGGGGTATCCCTGGGCCGGATTCCCAGTGGGAGCAAAGAGCTCAGCACTGCTGGGGGCCACAGAGCTGCCCCCAAAATGAGCTACTAAAGTTTATGTGCAGGAACAGCCTCCACGTCACTCTCATGTCTGGCTCACGATTCAGAAGACCATGACTGTTTGACATAACCCGTGTATTTATTGTTTCAGGGGGCTGGTTGGAAGGAGATGGCAAAGGTTTAGGAGTCAATGATCTCCATCAGCTCTACAAACAAGGCAAGACTGCTGGGCTTTGTTTTCTTTTGGGAACTTTCCAAGCATCAGTGCTTTGCAAGTTACCCCCATAGGCAATTCAGTGTCTGTTTCAAGTTAATGTGCTTTGTTTTTCAGGCCACAAATAAAATCAGAACAAAGTAAAAGTTCACATTTGTTTGAAAACAACCCAAATTGTGTGTCGTGTGAAAAGAAAGGTAAAAAGGGGGTCAAGGACGCTGGGAGTAGAGAGGGCATGGGATAGGGAAAATCTCTCCAGAGGAGGGAAAGTGGTTTTTGCTACACAGAAAAAGAATAAACTGAAGAGAGGAGAAAAAGATAATAGTAAGAAAGTCTGCATGAAAATAACTCTGAAATATTGTAGCTCTATTTTTCCTAGTGAGGTTCTGGTCTCACTCATAAGAAGGTCACAGGGACAAAAACTACTCTGCTATTTCCATTGTACTAGAGGCACATGAGCCAGATGACATCGATAAAACCAAGATACCAGGCCAACGATAAAACCAAGATACCAGGCCAAATCCTGCCCTTGACTACAGTTATTCAACGAGTTCAAGAACCTTGTTCAATGTAACCTTTTAATTCTCTGATTCCTGAGAAAGCCACAGCAACAATGGAGGACTTGCATTAATCAGACGTCAAACACACTCACAGATTTGTTAAAACAAACTGAACCACAGAAGGGTTAGGGAGATTTTTTTCTTTTTTTTTTCTTGGTAACAGCAAAGATCTGTTTGCAGATCTGTGAATGTGATGCTGTGATAGCTGATTTCCTGTCTACCTTTATCCCTTCACGCCACAGCTGTTTTCTCCAGGATGGCACCAGAGTTAGGCTGCTCACCTGGTTCCTGGAAGACCTATTTTTACAATTCTTGGACCCATTTTTACAATCCTCCACCACTTTCAAAATACTGGATGGATCTCGAGACAGTGGGATTACGCTTTCCTCAAAACATAAATAGGGCAAAGCAAAAAACTAAGAATATGTTTCAGTGCTGAGCTCTTTTCTGGATTGACAGGTTTTCTTTCCCGTGTTGGATTTGTGAAGTCACCCTCAGAAATTACCATTGACTACCATGGCAACTGCAGTGGGCCAGGAGTAGCCATAGTGATGCCAGATGGTGAGAAGTTATGCATATGACTGCCACAGAGAATTGCTCACTGAATGCTAAATTCAGATGAGTGATCCAAAGTAATCAGAACTGAGCACAAATGCAGGCAAGGAACAACTTCCCCCCAGTACAAAACCTTGTTAAAAATAATACAAATATTTTGTGAGAAATTAAAGCAGGATAAAACCGTGTTCAGTGGGTACAGCTACCTATTCACTATCTGTGGGGTGGTTTCACCCTGTCATTCACTGGGCACGTTCATCTTGCCATGAAGACATGCAGAAGAGAGAAAAAGAGGAAAAGATGGCCAGAAGAGCAGATTTGACTAAGAATAATGCAGAGCAGTGGAACTGGCAGGCTCAGTGAACTGTAAATAGGAGAAATCCATGACACCACCTCAAGACTGGCTCCAAATCTGTGGTGACCCACAGCCATCACAACACATGGGTGAGATTTTGGTATCCTCCTCCTGCCTTCACGTTCTTAATCCAATTAAGAACAGTTGTTCACATCAAGCAATTAAAAATCCAAACTTGCACTCTCAGAGCGTTGGAAGACATGAAAAATCCTAAATCTCCTTTGTGGCATTGAAAGTGATTGTGCCCTTGTCAAAAGCCTGAGATTAAGAAGGCCAAGTCTTCCTACACAGTTCTAATAGTGAACCTCAGTGCCTGGATACTACAAGGAGGATGCCAAGGAGAAATTCCCTGAATGTGTTGTCACTTGGGATAAGAAAGGTGGCAGAACAGAGAGAAATTTTTATTGCTCCTGTAAGTTGTGTGACTACTCCTTGCACTATTTTTGTTTGGGTTTTTTTGTTCGTTTTTTTTTTTTTTCCTCAGAAAACAACTCAGAAAACTGCTTATGCCAAAAGAACAATAAATGTAGTCTTCACCATGCAGGGAAAAAATTGGAATTGTCCAGTTATCTCCTTACCCAAGAATTTTATTTCCTCTGGAAGAGATAGAGAAAAAAAAAATCCTTGCCTTTCAAAAGCCCCCTGGATAGAAACAACAAAAAGATGCAACTGAAAATCAAAGCAGCATTTTAGATAGTTTCCTTTCATGACAAAGTTTCAAGGTTCTCTGTCAAGAAGCAGTGTCAGGCAGGGAGGAAAGCATGCAACGCTCTTCTCTTTGATGATTCTAAAAAATAGTAGAAAAAGAGCCATTTCAATAAAGCTGCAATAAGAAAAAAAGGAAGTGGTTGCAGCGAGGAGCAGCCAGCACAGTGAGATTAACAACAGCTTGAAAATATTTCTCCACACACAAAATGAACACATGAGAGAACATTTTTTTGTGTTGCTTTTAGGATTAGTTGACAGATGACCTCCCCAGATGAGCTGGTTACTCACCTGATGTCTCAATAAATTTATTTCCACAAGGAGACATGGTGATAGAACAGCAATTTTGTGCAAAGCAAATCACACCAAACCATTGATATTTCCAGTTCAGCAGCTGATCTTGCATGGTTGCTAACAAATGCGGGCAAAGAGACCACAGTGACTGCAGCAGTGAGCTGAACTCATGTCTCACATTGGTTCGAGGATGCAGTTTGACAAGTGCTGCTTAAGCAAACCTGAGCACGTCAGTCGTTCTTCCAATGATTTACTCGCCACAGTCACTCATAACATAAAAGCCAGCAATCAGTCATTAGCACGCAGCAAAGGAAGCTTTCCCAGGGTATTATGTATCATGTTTGGACAGTTAGAACTCACGGCTATTATTTATTCACACCACCATAAATTATTCTCCTCCAAATGAACCTGAGTCACGTAAATGCTGACTTGGAATCTACCAGAGGCCTCTCCTTTCCTGCAGTGTGTGTTTTTCCTTTCCAATGAAGTTCCTGCCTACAAATGGAAAACCAAAGTGAAGCTGAGTTGTTTAAAATCAATGCCCTGGAGGCACTTTGGTTAACATTTGCTGTGTCCCTCTTAAGGCTCTAAATTTGTCAAGGGCTCAAATCATCTCAGCACCAGTGGTGCCCATGAGTGACTTTCATGCCGGTGTAAGCATCAGATTATTTTTCACAGGCTTTTGCCTCCTTCTTTTTTTTTTTATTTTTAATGGATATTTTGTCCTGTCAAACAATACCCAACCAGGCACTTTAGACATGCCCTGTAAAACCAGCGCATGTTATGCAGCCTTCCTGATGGGCACTGATGTCCCATGGATGTAGTTAACAAATTTAACCAGAGAAAAGTAGGATTGGAAACTCCCTGGGAGTCATCACAACCAGCCAGAATCTGGTGCTGAATTATCACTAAATTGAAGCGTGTCTGTGTAGTGGTCCACTCCCACAGACACTTCCACAAATAGCAGATGAAAGATATCTCTCTTGTTAAAAATAGAGGGGGAAAAAACCCAAACACCAAAAGAAGAAAAAAAACCAAAACAACCAACCCCATAAAATAACAACAACACAGCAAATACACACACACACTTTCCCCAAAATAAAACCCCCACACCTAACCAGGCTGCTTTCTGCTACATTCTGGAATGACATGATTTTGAAAGAGAGGTACCAAGCATGAACTGACAGGGGAGGAACTGAGTTGCACTCACAGGTCTAAGGGGCCTTCCTGGGCTCATCCCACTCCTAATTGAAATAAATTAATAATGGAACGCCCTCTGAGGTTATCCACACTGCTGCAAAGTTAAAGCCAAGCATTTTAATGGCTGGCCCTTAAGCACAGACCTGGTCACACCCTTCAGCTTCCACAGCAGCTCTAGAGATATCCCAGCATGTTGTGGGGTCCAGATATCCCACAGGGGTGGTCCCAGCAATGATCACGTTAGCAATTCCAGTAGAAAGTTGAATTTATCGCTGGGTTTAGTACTTCCTCCACCTCTCAGTCTTTGATGAACACAGCAGAGCATCTCAGCTGTAGTGTTCTCAGAGATATTTGTGCTACAGCTCCTGCGTCTGACTCATGCAAACCCTCAGATCTGATGCACTCTGTCTGTTCTGGGGCCAACTGCCTGCTCAAATCTCTGACAGCTTTATTGTCAGGCCATGGCAGAAGAAGATACCTCCTTAGAAAATAACTTGAAAATAACTTTATCATTACTTTAGGCATCTCTGACACTTTGGGATTTTCTGTCTGCAGCTCCAGCAGACACTGCTGGGAGAGGAGCAATTCTATTGACAAGCTGTCCCTAGAGCCCACTGTAAATGTGACGTTGTGCCTCACTTGCACATTTTGGAGATGTCTTCTTGCTTCATCTGTTTGGCAAAATTTATCTCACACATGCTGGAAGCATCCAGGCTGAAGAAAATTATTGTTGTTACTTAATTCACATAAGCACTGCACAAGGTACTGGCAAATAAAAGACTTGACCTCCACGGATTGCTGCAGCCAGAAAGTGTCTTTGGATAATTGTTTCTCCAGAGCCTTCCAGAATATGAGACAAGTACTTTTGATTTAATTTTAAATATACGTATCTTGAACTGCTTTGGTACTTTCTTCTATGCTTAGATGCATCCATCTCCTTTCTTGTTTCAAGACAGAACCAAAACCAGGCAGCCACTGTTCAAATTAGGTAAATCTGGTGTTACCTTCATCTGTCCTTAAAGATTGAAGAGACAGAAGCTCCTACAGGCTAAAATCAAACAAGACCCATTTTTGCAAGCTCAATAAGCCGAAACAATGTGAACAAGCACTGAGAGACAGGTCCTTGATTGATGTGAATTGCAACCAATGGTGTACACAAATTAAGGGCATGGCCCTGAGCTTTGGTATTTCTTCTGCAGGACCTTAGCTTTGAACTTCTTACATCCCTATTTACCCATTTCCTTGCAGAGAATGTTTCCCATTTAAATAAACACTATCAGGGCGCTTCACATAGCACAGGAAGTCCAGGATTGGGATTCACTAAGGGCCTTGATGAAGTGAGTAATTTATTATTACAATTAATTGTTCAGCTATACTTACATGTTTGCTATGATTCTACCAGGTTTTGAACTCCCTTTTTTTTTTTTTCCACATTCTCAGGGCATGATCTTTGGCAGGAAGGGGCTGCACAACCAAGGCAGCTGCTAAAGAAATATGTCACTCATTAGGTTCACACTGGAAAAGTAAATATGCTAGCAAAAGTCTTAGATGTCTGTTCATTTGTGAGAACGTCTGTGTAAATCAAAAGAAGACAAATGTCAACACCTCAGCTGACAAACACAAAACGAAGGACTTTATCCCAAACTGAAAGTCCACACACGGCGGCACCATTCTGCTGAGGTTGATCATGGGTTATTTAGGTCGGAGAGAGAAAGAAAGAGTCTTCATCTGTTGCAAAAGGGTGTTTACTGTAAGGCAGCGCAGTCAGTCTCACAAGGGTATAAGAGAGCAGGCCGTGGTGTTAAGTTTTCAGTGTCCCAAGCAGGAGCACAAAGCAGAAGCAGCAGGGTGGCAGTTCAAGCATCCTTTAAAAGCAGCATTCTTCTTCTTCATTCTTCATTCTTCTGTGCTTCTCTTGATGCAGTTTGCTGCATCCTGTATTCCATATCCTGCACCCTTTGGCAAAGTTTGCTGCATTCTGGCTGTGGTATGCTGCATTCTAAAATTCTCTAAGAATCCTAAGACATTATATTTGCTTATTGTCCAATTAACTACTAACACGGTTCTATGGTGAGAGTTTTGCACCTATCCTCTCTTAGAATGAATGTGCGTATTTTTTACATAAAACTTACGCATGTGATTATGTGTTCTATCCTTCAATTTATCATGTTCCATTTTTCTAATTACGTTATACTATGTCTGTGTTTTGACTAAGGGGTAATCAAACTTTGGATAACTATATCATTTTATGGATAACTATATCATTAAACTTTGAACTGGAGAAAAGGACACTTTGGTTACTGACCAGTTCAGCTTCTTATGTTTAAGGCACTTTAAGGCATTTTCTGCTTGCTAATAACTCAAAGCTAAGGCTTTGCATTTTTCTATGTCTCCGACACTTTTTGCCTGCAGGAGAATGCCTGCAGCCCCCCTTGCTGCAGAGGAAAGGCAGGAGCACAGGAACTCAGGGGAGCTCCAGGAACTCAGGGGAGCTCCAGGAACTCAGGGGAGCTCCAGCCACAGCTCAGTTTGTCCTCCCGTCCCCAGCCTGGGTGGGATGCAGCTGCCCAGATGTTTGTTTATCAAACTCTCCAGCTTTGCTCATCAGGCTCTGCTGCCTCAGCTCACGGCCAAGTCCTGCCCCTGACCCATCCCAGGGACTCCTGTGGGGAGCCAGCACAGAGAAGGCTTTTCCCCCTGTGCTGAATAACAACTCCATTTTCAGCACTTCATTAACTATTGCAGCTGCAACAGACTCACTGTAGGCTGGAAAGTGAAAAACAAAACAAACAAAACCAAAAAAAACCCAAACAAATCTCATCAACGCTGCACCAAGTTGCCAGACCCAGCATTAAGGAAGGCACAATTCACACCATTCTTAAACCTCTTAAAATACCCTTTTGCCTCAATGTTTACAGCTGGCAGATACACCAACTTCCCTCATCCCTCGAAGTTTCAGTATCCAATCAGTCACTGTGATCTGGGACTCTTGAAAAATCTGAATTTCAGAATGGACCACAGCTTTCTGCACTCTGCCTGTCCCACTGGTGCGTGGTCCATGACCAAAACCGGCTCTTGAGGGACCTGTTATCATATCCAGTTTGCAGCTCATCCAGTTTGGGATTTTCCCCAATCACCTCAACGTTAGGTCATGAAATATCACTAAGAGATTTGGAACAGGCTGATGTGCATGTAAGAAAAACAAGTAAAGAAAGTACAAAGCTCCAAATTTAACTATGCAAGCAATTTTACTATACAGCAAAGAAATTTTAGCTTTCCTACAAGAGTTTTTTCCCATCCTTTTCTTTTTTTTTTTTTTTTCTTTTTCTTAAAGAAGAGCTATTGCCTGGGCCATTCAATTTGCATTAGTAAATTAATTATGCACACGAGCTGAGGGTCACTCTGTGAAGTGATGCTTTGAATGGAGTACAGGATGTATTGGATTAGGGAAAACTTAGACTACACAAAATCTCAGTTGTTTCTTTCAGCAGATTTGCTGCAAAAGGGCTTTTTTGCCTAATCCTACCAGCTGAGACTTTCTGAGTGTGCATCCTTAAAGCTGTTTTTATAATTATATATAATGAGAATTTAAAACCTCATAAACCTTGATTGAACACAGAACTTAAGCAATTCATGGATTTTCCTGTTGCTTATGAGCTCCCATTTTTAAACAGTTGTTAAAGCATCCAGCCACATATGATACCAGGATAGGAACATGATAAGAAAAGGAAATCTAAGAGATTGTTCCCACAGGAATTTCAAGTTGCTGCTCACCCCTAAGTGGTGCAAGTGTGTAATTCACAGTTTTATATACACACATCTGAAAAATTATAGTTGGATCAATGAACTTCTCTGACAGAGACCATTCAGTGAAATCTACCAGGATGAAAGGTGGTCATGGTGATGATAATTATGGAAATAAATAAAGCCAAATAAAATATATACTTTAATTTGAAAGGGACACAAATGGAAAGACCCTTATTAAAATGTTCTAAGCCGTGAAATTGCCTCTTTAATGGAAACTAAATATATAAAGACATATATATTTTTACTTCCTCTCTAACAAAATCTTCCCCACCCCAATCAAACTGTGTTTATCTCTGCTAACAGAGATTTTGATAGTCCAATTTCCTTCATTTGACTTTGATATTTTCTAGAAGCACAAAACTAGCAACTGAAGAGAGGCAAATTTCCTGACTGCCAAGCAAATGGACTCCAGCATGTTGGCAATGGCTGCCTTGTCCACCCTGACCTAGAAGGAGACCTCTCAGGGGAAGAGGGTTGAACATAATGTCACAAAAATGCTGTATTTTTGCAGCTGAACTGCACATCATTCCCTGCACACTGTGTTTTTGCAGCTGGAATACCTAATTTGTCTCATTATCCACACCATACAGAATCTCCACACAGAACGCTGTCGTAGAGGTATCAGGGCAACACGAATATATAGAAAATATTGCAATACATTTTGCTTCCTTTTTTATCATTGCCACAGCAAAAAAAAATTGCCTCAATAAACCTGGTGCAGGGCAGAGAGTCACCTCTTACAGGTCCGTTTGTGCTGCAGTGACATGAACTGAGAATAAAGTGACATCTTACTGAGCTTGTTACCCTGCTGGGTAACTTTGGTACTGGCAGAGAGCTGCACATGCACTGACTTGACTTAATGGGGCCAAAATTGTGATGAGGGGCTCCAAAAACAGGGTTAAAGCCTCAGCTAAACAGGGAGCAGGATGGCTGGCAGAGAAGAGTCAGTGCTCAGACCCAAAAGCTTCAACTTTCACCACACTGTCATGCGGAGGAACAGGCTGCAGGCAAACACTTCAAGGATGGGGGTTTGGAAGTGGTTCCTTCTCTTCACCCTCCCTTTTAAGCAGAAGGCTTTAGAAACCCTGAGAAATACTGTTTTTTAGAGGCCAGAAAATTTCTATGGACTGTTCAGGGTTTTTCTGTGGCTTAGTAAGTGTCCCATTCATCACAAGCTCATGGGCACCACCCTGAGAAAGGGGAGCACAGCGCCAGCATTTTGGGGGAAATTTCTCCAAGCTCAGGTTCATACCTGCAGTTGGTCTTCACAAAGCTAATACAGAACGTGTGCTTTTGTATCTCTGACGCTCCATCTGCTCAAACAACCAAATGTTAATCACAATCTGCCCATGTCCAAAGGGACGTCCATCGATCTGAGCACTGTGCAAACATGTCACAGACTGCAATTTAAATGTCACATTGCATAAACCCATCTGCTTACCTAACAAAACTCAGCACTCCTTGCCCACACCAAGTCTCAGCACACGTTCCCAGCCCCTAATTAAAAACAAAAACAACAAAAACAAACAACCAAAAAAAAACCCAAAAAACCAAAAAAGCAGGGAGATGGCTGCACCTACTTATTTATTGTTTAAAACACCAGTTTTAAAGGCAGAGCTCAAGGAACTCTGTGAAAGAACACCGTTTTGTGCTGGACGTCTTTTCTGTAGCAAAACCAGTGTCTCTTGCTGCCCAGTCATTGCCAGACATCTTTCAAGTGAGAATTACCATTTGTTATTCCAAATACACCTCGAGATGAGAGAAAAAAGAAACACCAAAAAACCCCAGCCAACCAACGAACATAAAACTCACATAAACCCCCCCCAAAAAAAAAAACCCTCAGAAACAAAACCACAGCCAACCAAGAAACCCCCAGACTCATTTAAAATATCTACATTGCTGTCTGTTTATCTTCACGTGAATCAGCTTGTCTTCACTCAGATTCTTATCTTGTTTGGGTTGCTACGGTAACTGCATGGTTTTTAATTTGCAAAGAGAAGAGTGTAGTACTAAATGCTAATTGAATATTGGGAGCTGGGAGCCTCCCAGATGTCTTTTTACTGACTCGTAGAAACATTTACCAGACGTGGGAAGAGACTGAAACTTGTGGAAAACGGCAGGAAAAGAAATCACCTTACCTACTCCCCTGGTTTCTGTTGGAGAGGATGAAATACATTTTACTTTACAAATAGCTAGTTTGAGGAATATAATCATATTTCAGTTTGGTTGGTTTTTTTTTTTTCCCCAGTATTTCCCATGGAAGAAAACGGGAGAGTCTCACTGGCACACATAAAAACCAACTCAAACATGGAAACGATAGCTCCTCTTTTTTTTCCCTTTACTCCAACCTGAGAGTGAATTTCTCTGAGGGCTACCAGATTTAGCCTCATGCACTCCTTTCCGCTGGATGCTCTGCTATGTCCCTGTCTCATGCGAATTCAGGAGCTGCATCTACTTCAGATGCAAGAAGAGGATGTCTGAAAAAAGTCTGTGCACAAAAATGGCAAAGCAGACTCCTTCAGCCTTTGACAGAGGATGACAGCTCTTACACTGTCACATGGGAGACTGAGGGCTGCAGCCAAACCAGAGGTGCAGCAGCAGGTTTTCACTTACTACACTATTAATCTCTTTAAGAGAGGCAAAGCTCTTTCAGGGCTGACACCCATATGAATTTTGCAGGACTCTCTGCCGTTCCCAGCTTAGCACCACTAATTAACAGCCCCTCTGGCTGAGCCCCTGTGGTGATTAGCTCTGGCTGCAGGAGGCGATGCCAAGCCATTAAGTGCTGGGATATCACAGCCCGGATGTCTCAGGCTCTCTGGCCGTGTCCAGGAGCCGAAACCTGAGAGCAGCATCACCATCCAGTCTGCCCCGTTAGGCAGCACCAGTGCCAGGACCGGCTCTGAGCCCGCCCTGCCAGCTGCGGGAAAGGCCTGCCCGGCTGGGCCCTCGGGTCCTGCCGAGGGAGGGCACAGTGCTGGGCCTTTCCTGCTGAACACGCGCCCATGGCTGTGCGGATGGCAGGACAGACCTCGGCAGCTCAGCCCGTGCTCCCTGGCACCTGCCGGCTCCAGGGGACGGCAGTGGCACCTGTCCCCTCCTGAGTCACAGGGCCAGGCCTGCTGACAGCTGCTGGGCGTTCAGGCCTCAGAGCTGTCTCGGCAGAAAAACAGGAGCAAACCCCGTGTGGGAACCTCGGCCTGCACTGCGCTCTCTGCAGCAGCAGTACCTGAGGGTTGCCTACAACCCTCTCCTAAAAGGAGTTCCACCTGGGGCTGAGCAGGCAGACCTCAGTACACCTGAGGCCTGCCCAGTGCACATGAATCCCAAATATCAATAGCTCTAAACTATAAAACCCACAGTCTGTGCTCACAAAGGCACAATTCCACAATCTGGAGGAGGGGAAGGGGAGAGAAGAGACAAGGTTTGTCATCATGGGGGGATTCACGAGTTGGACTTGATGATCCTGATGGGTCCCTTCCAACTCAGTGTATTCTCTGTTTCTGATGCCTTGGATTTTAACTTTGATATTTCCCAAACCCTGCAGTGCTCAGGGTGTGACTCTGCAGGGTTTTGCAGCCTGGGAGCTGCTGCTCTCTCACGGTCACAGTGACACAACAAAGCCTCTCCAAGGCTGCTCCCCAAGGACACCCAGACTGTCCTGGGCCCAAAATGTGCAACCCAACCCCTTGAGAAGGGGGGTGAGCTGGGGAAATGCCATCATGAGCTAAAGTTTGAATTGGGGAATTGATGCTGAGATGCAAATGGCCCAAAGCTCTAAAGGGGTGAAGAACTCGTGACTCGGGGTCCATCCTGGGCTCCATTGTGAGAGCAGCCTCTGGCTCCCCAGGCTGTGCCTTTGGAGGCTTTCCAATAAATATCCACCTTTATTCGCTTCCTCCTGTCTGGGCTCTGTTTCTAGGGAGCCACTTCAGGCATCTATGATTCTATGAATGACCCAATCCTCATCAAGTCATGGAAAGCCCTCTGTACTCCTCACCCATGTCCTCCAAAATCATTCTCCAGGGCAGCAAGCCTTGCAAGTGACTTATTTTTTTTTTCTATATATTTATATCTGTGTTTACACGTGCTGTAAGGTGTAATGTTTAGTATGTAACCTGTATGTTCAAAGCAAAATATGAAATTTGCTGTGTTTACATGGTAGTTTTCAGAAAAAGAAACAAGTGTCATTTTCCTCTTGACACATCAACAAATCAAGAATTCCAAGCACTTTTTCTGTGACAGCAGGGGAAACAAAAACCCAGAGAACCTTTCTCCTTACTTGCTTGCATTTGATGCATTTATTTATTCAGTGCAAACTGGGAGAAAAGCTTTCTGCTTGATGTTATTAGACTACAGAAAATCTCTTGAAATGTATCAAGACTTGCCATAAATATGTCAAGGTAAAGAGAATAAATGACACATCCAGAGAGGCTGTAGTTACTTATAATCAGTATTTAAAAATTACACCAAATTTCAAATTTGAACCTGAATTTCCTAAGCTTTCTGAAGTTGCATCTTGAAATACCTTTGCTAACTTAGACAGCTTGGTAGGATTAGAGAGAGATCCTCTACCAGGATGGCTTTATCTGCCATCTGCTGTGCCAGAGGCAGGTCAGGCATTTTTTGAGTGCTCTCTAGACCTGGGGAATCATGTCTGAAGCTGCTTGCTGGTGTACAGACAACTAAAAGCAGGCTAGGGGTTACTAACATGCAACAAAGAGAGAAGATTTTGTGATGAACTGTGACATTTCACAGAAATTTTCAAGACATAAATAGAGAGAAAGGATGAAAGGTGTTATAGATGTATTTTTTTTTTTTTCCTTTTTTGGGCAGAAAGAGATGAATTAATTTCATTTCACCTACAAATCTTTCCTGGGCTACAATTTGAGTCCTTTTTGACCCTCTGCTGGTCCATTCTTCATGGCACCTTTCCAAGTAATTTAGACCAAATATTTCCCCCTGAATACCTGCACAGATAAAACACAAACCTGGAACAAGCCTGAAGCTGTGAAAGGGAGACAGGTCTCCATCCTCTTTCCTGTTCAGCTGGAAGTGCATTGCATTTTGGGGGAGAGAGGGAGAAGGCTTGAAAGTGGAAAGCAAAATAAAGTAATGGAAAATATTTAATGAATTCCAGATGATTCACCAACTGCTCGGCTAGAAATGCAGAGGGGAACTGACAGACAGAGAAGGAAATGCAAATTAGATAAGCAATAAAGCAGGAGAGCTGCACAGCCCCAAATTCTCTTCAGATTTCTCAGAAGTCAGTGTTTATATCTGGCTTTGAATTGACATAATGGGCACATTTTACTTGATGTCTTACTAGCAACCGAGCCAAATCACAGTGCACTTTAGTGCTCCAGTGTTCTAATAAGTATTTGCTTCAAAGCAGCAGTTCAGATCTCCCTGTGAATTTTGTCAAGTACACATCATATCAAAGGATCAGCATTTGTCAAAGCCTTTATTCAGCCACAAAGCAGGGGGAAGGTTTGTTTAAAGAATGTCAAGTTGCACCTGCTGGCTCACACAGGGAGGATGAAAGGCACGACTGGAATGCCTGTCACTGTTGAATTTTTATTTTTCACTTCTCAAAGTATTTTTAACCGATGTGAAAAGACGTGTTGCATTACAAAAGCAGAATGTTGCCATAAGCTATTCAGAGCCCTTCAAATGAGAAGATAATGGATTTGTGGCTAATAAAGTGGTGCTTGTCTGTGAAGCAAAAGAGTGGAATTAGGCTGGCACGTTAACAAGATGCGCATGCTAAAGCAGCCTCAAGTATTGCATGGCCTTTGCTATGGCAGGCTTTCAAGATATTAACCCATAAATTTGTAGTAAATGTGAGATTGTTCTTTTGGCCTCGTGGGCAGAGAGTCAGGACTTCCCTCTGGGTGTGATTGGGGTGAGGAAGATTTGTTTTTGTCCTTCAGCTCCCCCAGAGAGATTTCAGCAGACAGAATCCCCTTCCCAGGGCAGGCTGGGGAGCATAGCTCTGGTAGAACGTGGCTGAGACCTGCCCTTTGTACAAATAAACACAAGAAGGCACATAAGACAATCTACAGCTTCAGTTGTCCATGTCCTCTGAGCTCAGCCTGCTTGTAGCATAAATTAGGAGCAGGTGCACAGAATAAAACTGCTTTTTTTTCCCATGAAATGATAGCTCATAGGAAAAAAAAAAAAGGAAAGGGAGACAACACATACCTACATCAGGTGGATTCAGGTTATTGTAAGTGTACTGCACAGACTCAGCTTTTCTATGCTCTTGCCACGTTGCTGGCCAGGGAGAACCTCTCCACCTCTGCTCCTGGTGCAGGGCTTTGGCAGGAAGAACTCCAAAAACAATGAGGTGCTGAGATCCTTGTGCAGCTGAGCTCGGCTCCACAGCAAGGAGCCACATGAAGAAGGATTACCTCCAACGGGATGCTGCAGACACCAGACCCATTTAACAAACCTCAGCTATTATCACAGAGCACATGGAATGTCAGGGAGGAGAAAACAGGGCTGCCTTTGCTGCGGTCCCACAACGCTTTCTCCCCTTCTCTGCACAGCAAGGGATTACAGAGTGGAAAGTAACATTAGGCAGCACAACTCCAATCAGCCAGCCTGAGAGCAAGGGGCTCAGAAAACCAATTAGAGAGGCTCCTCTGGTTTTTGTCATCCACATTATTAACAACTGCCCTCAAAATTATTTCCCAGGCTTTGCCTTTTGCTGCTCTGAAGTTCATGTTCAAGTTATTGCCTCTTTTCATCCACACACTATGTTGGGAAAGTGCAAGTTGCTCCTGATTTGCAAACAATTACTTTAAAGCTGCTGATTACTTCAGAGGTTACCTGGCTTTCATATTTAGGGGAGTGTTCATAGATGTGTCTCCTAAGTCCAGCTGGCTGTAAGGAAAACAAGTTACCAAATCAGATAGCTTTTTTTTTTTTTTTTGCTTTTCAGGTGTTAAAACAAACTGCTTTGAGCAGCCCTCAGAGAGGAGCAGCTGTGCCCTGGAGACAGTTTATCTTTCCTAAAACCTCAGCAGAGGAGATGGGTAACACAGAGCTACTGATGGCAGCACACAGAGCATTTCTCTGCTAAGGTACGAGCCCTAATTAGAACTTGGCTCCAGTCGAGCCCTTGGATCAGGTACAGCAAAACCCTGCTGCATCCTGAGTCCAGACACAATGTTTAGACATGATCCAATTCCCAGCTCAGCCCAGCACTGTGCTCGCTTGGAAGGGGATGGGGCTCATCTCTAATTCGAGCCAGCCTGGTCGGAGGCTGTCCAAAGTTGCCATCTGCTGCCTGATCTGTGGCCTGATGGAAAGAGCTGGCTGTTCTGCCTTGCTCTTCCAGAAGCAAGATGGAAGTACCAGCAGTTTCTGCAACCAGGAAAAAAACTCCTAAATTAAAAATCCCAAACCCAGCAGTTACACCTACATCTAGTTAATTTAGCAATTTTTTTAAGTTATTTTTTTCAGATTTATGAACAGGCTAAAGCACACCCCTCACACCTCCAAATCTTGGTCCCTCGAATCCCTTCCCAACACGTTTGCATTTCTAACCATACATGGAAAATATTATGGGATTCTTTCAGGAATTGCTCATTTCATTCATCCACATCCCCTTTGGCTTTGAAAAAAGAAATATTACTGCAAAGGGCTGGGCTGGAGGACTGTGTTGCTGAATTTGCTTAGCTAAAAGAGCTGCAGACCCTCACAGGGTGGACAGTCCTTGCCCACTGCCTAAAACTCAGCACAGCATCCTGTGCCACAGCTTCTGCAAGGTATCCATTTTCCCTAGGCTTCCTACAGGATAAAAATGATTTTCCATCATCATATCCTAGAAATCCATGCCCAGAGGTACCAGGGTAAAGGGAACTGGGTAGAGGCTTCTAAAAGGTATTTGTAGCAGAAAGTAAGGGCAACAAAGGTGGAAGGCAAAGGAAGAAATTTGGAAACAGCAAAAAATACCAGAAACTGTGGAGCTCTTCTTGCCCTGCTGTTTCTGGATGCAAGAAAAAGCGAGAAGCAGAGAAAAAACTCCCCTGAAGCTGATTTCTTTTTTCAATTCTGATCTTTTTTAAAAAAAAAAAAAGTTTAACCACATTTTTTTTTTTTTTCTGATGAACTAAAGATGTTTTTACTAAGTCCCTTTGATAGTAAGTGATATTCATAAACTTTTCTGTCTGTAACCTAAAATTCCTCTGGTTATAAGGCTTAAGAACACATTGTGAGCTTCAGCCAAGGCTTATCCCATGACTAAATCATGATAAGTTTCCTCAGCTGTATGGTTTGTTTTAAGATGAGTATTTCTTCTGTGCTTTGAGCATCCACTAGACAGTTCCATCAAGCTGTGCCAGGGACACAGGGAACCCAAAGGCAATGCCAAAGGTGCAGAATATAGCAGTAAATTTAATTAAATAGATCGGCAGATAGAAGAGAAGCTTTATAAGCATTCTCATCAGAAGACTAGATACAATCCTGAATGATTTCAGTTGGAAAGGACTTTAAAGATTTAGTTCCAACCCCACTATCACAGGCAGGGACAGCTTCTCCTAGCCCAGGTTGCTCCAAGCCCAATCCAATCTGGTCTTGAACGCTTCCAGGGATGGAGCATCTACGACTTATGTTCCAGAGCCTCAATACCCTCACAGTAAAGAATTCCTTCCTATTTATTAATCTGCATTGATGGGAGTGGGTCAGAAGAGACCAAAATCTTGATGGGAAAATACAAACTGGTTGTGGCTTGCTTATCTCTTGTCTCTAAGCTTGCCATCAGGGTAGCTGAATGCATGACTTGATGCTTTGGGGATTTTGGGGATTTTTGTGCCTTTTTCTCCCCATCTTTTTTTNTCCAGTGACAACACTTTAAGCAATTCTCTCCTCTATCCCAACAATTCTGTAGGATTTTGCTAAAGAGGGATATTTCCAGTTCTAGCCTCGCAGAACAGCGCATCTCTAGTCTTGACACAGTAAAGAGTCAGCAAACTGTACCACTGGATCTGAAATCCATGAGCCAGCTTCTTTAGCAAAGCAAATTCCCATGGAAAATGTCCCATTCCCGTGACAAGTCCACCTTCCTAAGGCACTCCCAGCTTGTGTCAATTACTCCATATTGAATACCTTTAAAAAAAATTTGTCTTATATTTAATACCTTTTAAAAACACTGTATCTCCTTTCTCCTATCCATTTCTGGACCTGAGACCTCCAAGGCTCACCTAATTTTGGGGATAAGTTAGGGAAGTAGATACACGATCATGGTGCTCCAGAATTCTTATTTAACAGTTTCCAAGCATTTGTGAAAAAAAAATTCTCCTCATGATACCCTTTTAATCCGGTTTGCTTTTCCCTAGAAACCTTGAACGAAATAAAAATATTTAGCTCAGTCTTGCACTCATCCAAGAATTTATTTCTTAATTACGACAGAGTAATTATATTTTAATTGGAACTCTTTCAAGGACCTGTTTTGCACTGACCTCCTAGATAACCATTTCCACATTTTTGACTCTTCCATGTGGCAAAGTCAACTTTTATATTTAGAGAGACCTCTCATGCACCATTTCTGGGTGTCTGGCAAACAAATGTCTCAATTCAGGCAAAATTAGTATCTGGAGGCTTAAGAGAGGAAGTTTATATCAATTAAGCGCATGCAAGGTGGAAATGAAAATGAAAATTAAAGGGTCTGCCCCAGAAATATATATCTTAAACTGAACAGGTTTTCTTTAGATAGAGCAAGGCATTTTCCTTGTTATCTTTTAAGAACATCACTTCTGACAGGAAACATTTGTTTCCTTATGGTCTGGGCTAGTGGACCTATGTTGGGATTATACTGAAAAATTAGGAATGCTCTTTTTTTCCCTTTTTAATTAGGAGAGTTGTGAGCCAAGCTCACAACGCAATAAAAATGTAATTTGTGGCAAAACAGAGGAGGCATTGCTAAATTAATTTTTATGATGTACAAACCCTAGGGAGAGCAGGGGGACCAAGCAAGGAACACAAAAGTGTTTGTTTGTTATTGCTGTACAGATTTCAGCATAAAATGAAGTCCCTCAGAGAGTTACTGAGAAGCTGATGATTTTGTGAAGTTGTCATTCATCAAATAAAGAACATTTCTGTTTCTGTAGTAGCCACAGCCCAATTTAAATTATTTCCAGCACGTATGAAGAGCTCCCTTCTGAGATTTGTTTGTTTTGCTGGCTTTCCAACAAGAAAACAGCATAAATTCAAATTTTTAACTGAAAGGTGCCCTTTTCTTCTGTCTTTAATTGCAAGAGATCTCTTGGGGAGTGACTGTCAGAGGAGATTGTGAGCAACTTTTAAAGTCCAAGCAAAATTAGGGTGGTTAAGTTACAATTTGGAAATCCAATAGCACAACTGGTGGCTGTGATCTGCAAATACTTTCCGTGTTTGTAGGAATAGTCTTTGAGAGCAGAATTGAAAAAAACCAAAACACCCCCATGATAACTATTACCATCTAGATGAGAAAACACGATAGAAGCATTGAGATTATGAATTCTGAAGCTCATATTTTCTCTAATTTATTTTTAGTGGCTTAATGGGGGACAAGCACTTACTGATTATTTATCCCATTTGAAATTTATTGGAGATGACTTTGCTACAGCAGAATTTCTGCCAGCAACAGGCTCCAAAATCACAAAAATCTCTACTAGGAGAAATAACAGAAATTAATGTTAATCCTCTCATTGCGGAGCATTTCTCATCTAGCTGTTCCTTAACATCTACTACACAAAAGCAGGCATTTTTAAATTTATATAGAATTGGATGTTTTCTATGTCCTTCCTAAGGATCTGAAAACTTTTTTCTGCCACTTTGACCTTTAAAGGGAGTTGAAACTTTTACACTGATAAATAAAATAGCATTTTTTTCTGTGGAAAACTTATGGTCCAAGATCCTTTTTTTGCTACTGAAAGAGATTTCAGCGTTTTCCAAGTGCTACAAGCAGCTGTATCAGCCTTTCTATTTCCGGGAACTTGGGGAGTGTGGACAGATTGAGGAATGCTTGGAAACTGGCTCGGTGATTTTTGACTTAGAAATATTTGCCAGGTTGGGGGAAAAAGGGAAAAAAGAAGTAAAAAGGAAAAAAAAAAGAAGAAAGAACAGTGGAATTTATATCACTTCTACTGTTTTGGATGGATAGTCCTAGGATTAACACTTTCAACCTGTAGTAATTATTTAGTGTTTTATCAAAGCACTGCTGGGTGTTCTGTCTTAATGCAGATAGGAATTATACACCCAGACATTTAAAAAAAAACCAAACCAACCTAAAAACCAAACCTACCATTACAACATTCAAACTAAAAGCAAAATATCTGAATTACAGCTGCCCTTTGAAATGTGGACTCGACCCCCCCTGTCCCCCAATATTTGCATTATGATACAGTCTGTAATTATATACTCAATTTTCTCCCTTAATAGGATACCACCCATATGATTGCACAGGCCAGAGGTGTCTTTGAGGATTGAATATTCAATATTTTCATGTGTCCTTGCTGTTTCAAACATAGTCCTGAATTGCTTTCACTGCATGCAGTTTAAATGCTTCTTTCAGTCTATTTATATTTAAAAAAAACCCTCTGTCCTTCATTAAAACCAATTAGAGATTAAAAGATCATCAAATCTATTGATACAGACATTTATTTATTTTAGCAGTAATACATCTCTGGTTTGGTCTCAGTACTTCTACTGGAAGGTACTGTATAATTTCAGTGCTTTTATAGTTTTCAGTCAAAATATAATTATGGAGAGTTTTTGTCTATTCCCTTTTGTGCATTGATCTTTCACCCTACAGAGGCTTTTTCCCTCATGGTTTTAAAGCAAATGAAATAATAGACAACCAGAATAGCTCCTGTCAAAACAGCAAACAAGATTCATCCCCAAATTAATCCAGAGTTCATCTCTAATCTGCACTGTAATCCACTTTTCATCAGTGCCTGTCATTATATCATCTGTTTATGGTTCGTTTACATTAAAATCTTGCAATTCTCACATTGAACGTGCCTCTTCCAATTTTTTACTCGTTTTCATGACTGAAATGTATGACTATCAGGCTGATGCACTGTGCTAGACAAAGGATATATACCTGTATGAATTTATCGAACTGACAAATCTAGTTTGATCTACAGCTGTGCTATAACAAAAGATATTTTCTATTTATTCCAGTGTGTTTCATGGTTACTTCAATTTGGTTGTTTTGT
>WEKY01015670.1:119920-143016 GCA_013390045.1 Picathartes gymnocephalus
TTTTTTTTTTTGATCCTTCAGTACTATAGATACGTATAAATGCATGGAACATTTTTTCTCTCTCCATTTTAAATGTGTCTTTTATATTTTGGGAGTGGGGAAAGTCACGACAACAAAAAGTTGTGGGGTTTTTTGTTTTCTTTTAGGACTTTTTTTTCCACCACATCTAAAGTGACACCCATGCTGACACTGAAGCTTAAAAGTGTCTCCTCTTACTTATTTATTTATAAAGCTGAAAAGCCTTTTCTTACCTACTTTAATACGTACATTTTTACTAATTTAGACTTCAGCAACTTTTACTTTTTCTGTACACGTACTGATTTTGGATTTGAGATTTTGGAGATAAAATTCCTCTTGCAGCCCCACAGTCTCATGTGGATCACAACTTTGGGGTTATTAAAGACATTCTGGCTCACCCAATATCGGAATGTCAAATATTAACCTAAACACATCATTTAGCCTGCTAAACTTTGCCTTTCTCAAAAAGGTGCTCTACTATTTACTAATTTCTGAAATTTCAGCTAAGCAAGAGGTAACCATCAATCATTTAATCCGAAGTTATTTTCTTCATCAAACTCTTTTACTGGCCTCATGACTCTATGGCAAAGGACTATGAAGTTTACAGGCAAAAAAGTTTTTTTCAGACCCCGATGACATCAAGATTATCTCCATTTTAAACCTAAAGACACTATTCTTTCCTAGAAGGACTTCATAACTCCTGTTGTTAATACAATTCTCTTACGGTTTAATTCCACCTACAGGCAAGGGAGAGAGAGTGAGGAGCTGAGCAAATTTTCTTTTAGGGGACAAGTTTTGAAAACTGCAAACAGGTTCCCTCAAAGGAGCACCACACATTTTTACACAGAGATTTCCTCTAGGACAGCCAGCTAAAGAAGAGAATTGCAAAAGACCAACGTGATTTGAGTACAACACGTATTCTTCCACTGAAGTAATTAAAAGAAACGATTCCTCCAATCTTTGTGTTATTCCATAGCTGTCATGGTCAGGCACGCTCCTGTAGAGGGAAGCAGCTCCTCAGGTATCCAGGAACAGCCTCCAGAAGGGCTTGGAAGAGGACCCCTCTCCTCAATTTAATTTTTCACTCAGATTTTGTCTGGTGTTGAATAAGGTGTCTGTTGTGATTTTTTTGCATTCTAAAGATCACATTATTTGATATACTACAGTGAACTTGCCTGTCTCCCTCCTCAGGATACAGACACAGAAAAGCCTCCTAGAAAAACCCTACAGTTTGATTCTGGCAGGATGTTTTCCCTACCTTAAAAAAAAAAAAATCTGTGTGTCATCCAGATTCGGTGATTAATGGCATAAAATAAATGCGTGGAGTATTAAATAACTCAGCAGATGATAACGTGACAGGACAAGTTGGATACTGTTTTCCCTCTCCAAGAGGGAATTATTACTGCCTCTAATCTGCAAGCTGGTGTAAGAAAGCAGGTATATCTCTATGTGTTGGGGAGGAGGGGTAGATTTGCTGTCAGAGGAGTCTGTGGTGCCAGAAGACATGGAAAACAATACTCTTCATGTGCTGGAGCATAATTTGGGCTAATGTGTTTGTCAATAAAAGGACAAACAAGAAGTCATACGTGGAAAAGTGTGAGGAACTCCAGTGGAGCGACTGTCTTCTGGCACAAAGAAATGAGTTTGGCTCCCTCCCTGTGATCTTTGCTGGGCTCAGTCACCCCTGTGCAGGACAGGAGGGATCTGGGAGAGCCTTCAGGACTAACACACACCATTTCCACCTGGGCTTCAGTGCACAGAGAGCATTTTATGCAAGTAAGTGAAGACATCACCAAGAATTGGATAAACATTTGCAGAGCTGATTATTGTGTGCTCCTAGCTGTCACATCATTATTATAAACCGTATTCAGTGTATGGTTAAGAAGAGACAATTATTGCTCCCATTCCTGACTTGTAACTCAGATTTAGCTGCAGCTGAGAAGCCTGGAGTGTTTGTGTCTGTGAGCTTCATGTCACTCTTATCTCAAACCAGAACAAGGACTCAAGTCACAGCTGCTGCATCTTGTTCTTATGTTTCTGACAGCTGGGTCAAGGATACCTGAAGCTAATAATAATAATAAATAAATAAAAACTGGCAAAAAAAAGACCCTCAAACCAAACAAGCACAAAGACATTCCAGTAAGCCTTAGACTACAAACAGAAGGAATGATCAGAGTGCACCTCCAGAATGAGAACTGAGAAGTTGGTTACCGGAGGCTGAGCACAAAAATCCCCCATTTTCATCAGTTCCATTAAACTCCCAAGGTATTCTTTCCCCAGTGGAGTCTAGGAAGGAATAAAATCTCAAGAACAGCCTCGATGCTGACTCTTAGAGCAAAATGAACTATTTAGCTTCATGTGCACACACATATACATATTTTCGTAAGTTCGTATTTTATGTCACTCTTTTTCTCCACCACCTTTACTTTTTCTGACATTTAATTAATTGCATGTCTCTGATGTCAGAACAAACATAAAATATAGCTGCATGTAGGGAATGCAAACCCTAATTAAGATGAAATTTTGGATATAACATAAGACAAGCTTTACATTTTCATTGGGAGAATACTACAGTTTGTGAAATATTCCCAGATGTGCCTTTGACTCTCTAAATATCTGTCTTGAAAAACTGCAGCTTAAATTAAAAACTGCAACAGTCATCTTCTGTGCAGGAAGTTTCCCTCTTGGAATCGTAGACAATATTTACCACTGGCCTGATTCCACTGACTTTGGTGTAGCTCAGGGTGAGGTGGAGCACGCCATCTTGAAAGCATTAAAGTTGTGGGAAATAAATTCAGACGTAATTAATTTTCTTTTTAATTTACACTGAGGAGCAATGATCTTAATTCTGGACATCTTGAATCTACCCCAGGAAACTTCAGAGATAAGAAATTGGAAGCAATAAAAAAAAAAAAGTCAACATTTATTTATGGTCAGATTCCAAACGCCCAGTATTCAATCAGCTTTTTCCCCCTCACAGTTCAGAAGGACTATTTGTCAAGTAAAATGTTACTTAGCATGAGTAGATCAGAGGCTATTCTGTGTCATTTCACCATGAAAATAATATTTATAAATACATATAGGAAGGATTGTGCAAATATTGCTAGTTAATTATATATAACTGGTTGCAAGCACTGGATAAAAAGCAAACCTGACCCCTCTACCCCCAAATAAAACCACGGAAATGGTTCCTCAAGACTCCAGAATGAATCCCTTCTTTTTAACAAACGTTACAAAACCTTTTATTCAGATTCCCAGTATTTGTTGCCATAATCCTCTGGCAAGTTTGAAGGTCTGCAGGGTTCTCTGCAAAGATCCCTTATATGTCATTAAAAAGCACCTGTGTGGGCACTCCTGGTAAAATGCCTTCTAATGGAAACCACTTGTGCAAAGCACACTGTGCATCCCAAAGAGGGAATAATTAAAACCAGTTACTCACCAGAAGCAAATGGAAAATGTTAAGGCAGAGCAGAGCATCCTGACAGACAGTGTGCAGCCTTTTTTTGTCATTTAGCCACACAGGTATGAAGCAGTGATCTTGTGCCTCCTTTAATATGCCAAGAACACCTTCCCAATGCCAAAAAATGTCCTGCTCCAAGGCTGAAGGTACCAAAAGGCCACCACAGGCATTTGCACCCTCTGTCTGAACCAAGCGGAGTTCAAACATTTAGCCAAGACAAAGGTAGCAATAACTCTGCCTTTCTGTTAAAATCTTGGTGCTCGAATGTCAAGTAGCAAAGATATTGAGATTTATTATTCTGCCCTTCACTCACCCTCCAGAGGGAAAAGCCAAAACCTCCATGGGGGCAGGACAGTGGCATCAGCAAACCCAGCCTGAGCCCTCCCCAGGTGCTTCAGGACACCCTGAATCCAGCAACCCAACTGTCTCAGCATGCCCAGGGGAGCCCAACAATTTGACTTGTGCCCTGTGCTCTGCTTGTGAAAATAACTCATGCAAAGCTCTGTTTCTCGTCAAACCTAACAGGAAATTTTCCAAGTCTTCAAAGAGATCTTGGTTCTGATGGGAACCCCTGTTTGGAACAAGGGTTTAAGAGCAAGGCATGTGATATTCTGCCGTGTGTCCCAGCCAGCCTTTGTGTGTGCCTGCCCTTTTGCCTCGTGTTTTGTAATTGGAAATAGAAATCTGGTTTTCCCCATTGCTGCACACCACGGTATGGCAACTGCATAACATTAAAAGCAGCTGAACTAAAGGAACGTTTTTGCCCCAGCTCATACACACAGACCCATCTAATCTGGAAAACCAGAGAAAAATACATTTGTCATATTACCCTGAGCTGTTGCTGCTTCTCTTTGCCAGAGTGAAACACACATTTTTTTCAGCCTTGTGTCCACCTTGCCTATCGTGCAAGCTGTGGAAGAGGGATTCCCATTATCCTGAGAGTTTCCTGGGATTTTAAAGCATCCTTAAATCTCACACACTATCTCTGAACAAGGATAAAGAGCTAAGAGAAATTAAAATCCAAACCTACTGGGCTTTCTCAATACTGAATGTTTGGCTTTGTGTAATTGATAACTTGGGAAATTCTAGAAATTAATGAAGGAAATATAATTTGCAGTTAGGAAAGATTTAATGCTCACAATCCGAGATTGCCTAAGGATATAGTTTAGTTTTGGGTCAGGATCATGAGCACTGGATCTGAATGCTATTGTCACAGAGACAGTAACCTAAAATAGGATAATTCTGATGAGATCAGGCTGTACAGATGGAATTTGATGATCTTGAGCTGAATAAACTTCTTGTAAACTGAGTTTCTTTCATAAGGCTTTTAGCAAACACAGATGGAATATAACATTCTTATTTTAAAATAAAAAAAAAAATCATAAACAGACTTAACTCTTAGCTTCACTGTATTAAAGAAAAAAAATTATTTCGGATTCTGGTTTTGATCCATCAACTAAGTGATGTTAATCAAACTTCGTGGAATAGTTCTTTTTCCAAGATATCTTTTCTGCCTGCTCTGTCAGTTTTAAAAACATACTGGAAGACTGCAGGAGAAAAATATTTACCAACCCAAATTGACTCTTGACAGTAATATTTTATGCCAGCTGTACAGAAAAGAAGTACTAACTCCATGCTGAATAACCTCCTGTTCAAAACTATTCTGAATTTAACTGGGAAAATAAACCAGTAGGGAATTTTCTAACAATTGCTCTTCTACAAATTCAAAGTTTAATGTCAGACTTCAAATTGTTTTTTCACTCATTCCTCCTTGAGTTATTACCAAAGACACTTGAGAATAAATCCAACAGCTACTTCTGTAATCTTCACATAATTGAACTTCTCAAAGGAGCAGTGAAAACTCTTTCCAAAAACTAGAGATGATTATAAGCACTGCTTTAGAGACCCCTACCTTCTCCTTCTCTGGCCCTCGAAGAACTGTGGATAACTTTGGTGATAGCAAGACAGCCCTTTTGTAGAGTGTCAATCAAATTTAAGTTGTTTAAAGAGCTATCTTTTCCTATCAGATCCCCCAGTGTTTGAACTCCCAGTGCAGAGTGCCCACAACCTCTCAAATCAGTGCTCACGACCTGCCTGATGGCTGCTGTGGAAAGCAGAACCTTCACCAGAAATTTTGTGGATATTCTGATGACACAACTCAGCTCACACAGCATGGGAAATAATTGCCAGGGAGTTACTGCCCAGTGATTGTAATTACTGTCTGTGTAAGGGTCAGTCAATACCTGCAACTTGAATCCAATCACAGACTCCCAGTGCCCATATTGCAAATGAAAAGCTCTAAGGTTTCAGCTGAATCCATTTCTATTTTTCGCTATGAAATAGATTTGTAGGGGGAAAAAAAAGGTAATTTTTTTCAATGGTCAAAATAAGAGATTAGTGACTGTACTGTCTGGCTGTGGCTCCAGAAGAAGGAGCCCATGCATTCTCCTTTTGCTTAGAAAGAAAACTGGAAGTTATTTTCCAATGTGAAATTAACAGTCATCAATAACACTTCTTAGGACTTACCCGTGGCCCCAAGATCACAAACACCTTTGGCTACAGAGAAGAAACATCTAAACCAGACTCTCTTATTTATTCCTGGAGTTCTATTTTATTTGATTTTTTGGGAAATCATCAATTAAAATAAGGAATATATTTGCCTATAAGGTAATACAGGAGAGTTTCCTTCAGAGGAAATAATAGACTGGCTTGCAAATAACCCTTCCAGGTATCACCTGTGGAGGTATAACTCTATTAGAGCAGCCATCCAGTTTGGGGAACAGGCTGAGAAAATCAAAAGTAGTAGATGCAAAAATTTAAGTAAAATGTTTCGAATGAGAAGAACAGGAACAGAACATGCTCTAGAGCACGTCTCTTTATGTCTTCTCTGGATTCTTCAAGGAGACTCCTCCATCCTCTTACCTCTGGCAAATTATTTCTCCACAATCGCAAGTGGAAAGAAAATAAATTGCTTTTCCATTGGTGAGATCTGCCAGGTTTTCCTGTGAAGACATCAGAGTGTGTCAGGAGAGGAGATGCCACACAGAAACCCATCTTGCCTGCCGTGATGATCGGTGAATACTCAAGGGAAATGCTGAAGAATCAAAGCAAATGTAGTGTTCCTTGTCTCATCCTTGAAGAGCAGATGAGGAATTCTGCTCAACGAACTGGTGAACCATTGTGTTTAATAGCTCATGACTCCTTTATGGGTTTGCTTAATCCCTTTTTGCATCCTATTTATTTTTTTGGCCTCTAAAATATCCTGATAAGATGAAGCGAATTCCCATTCAGCAGTGTGGCGTTTGTTTAGAGACAGTAAAATTTGGAGGTGCCCAGGGCTATCCAAAGCACTCCATTTCCATAATTTAGTGTATGTCCCTATATTCCACCCCAAATCAGAAAATATGGACAATATATCAAAAATATGCACTATTGAAAAAGGAAAAAAACTCAAGAAACTGAAAACAAAAACAATATTCTCTACATGGCTGTATTAGGAAGAATACTATGAACCGCAGAGTTGATCTCTTGACAGTCTGAATATCAGTCCAAATTTTACCTGAAATTAAAACTTGATCACTTCTGCTGCTATTCCTCATGCAGATGTGATTCTTTGTGATCATTTAATTCCATATTTCAGGAAAAAGGTTGCAATTTATAGCAAAGAAAACCCATCCTCTGATGCCAAGAAAAGAGAAAATTTATGCATAAAAATGGCTGGGACAGTAAAAAATCTGTAACAGATTTTTACTTTGCTCATGCTTGAATGTTTTACTGGATGAAGCAAGATTGCTCAACAGCTTGCTGAATTAATTTTTAAGTAGTACTGTAGGGAACACTGAAATAAATGCCTCAATGCTTTGCTAACCAGATTATGAGATGGAACACGTGCTTAAGTGGTTCGCTGTATCAAAAATAAGAATTATATTTTTGTTTTATTTTCCGCAGTGCACTTTCTCCCCTTGATTAGGTATTAACAGTTGGCTGCTTTCTAAATACATCAAGGACTTGAAGAGTTTGTGGAAGAACATCCAGAAATTAAAACTTTGTCACTGACTGCTCCTTCTACTTTTGACTCAGCATCTACACGTTTGTATAACAGAAAACATGATCTTTTTGTGCTTTCCTTGGACAGCATCATTGTCAGCTTTGGGTTATAATAACCTCATCACATGGGGAGCAAGATAATCTGAAATATGACAACAGAGCTTTTTGCCATCTTTTGCTATCATATTTAGCTTCTCTATCAGCTTGCTAATTTATATGTTCAATGATATTTATATTACACAAAATTGTTCAGTTTATTATTTATTACACAGTTGATTTGGATCTGGTTCTACAAATGTCAGACTGATAGAAAAAAATCACTTCAGTGAGACCTTTTGGTGTTCTTGGGTTGCAAAACTAATTTGAGAGAAAGAATTTAAGGTTACTATTTGCATTTAAATAAGATTTGACGCATGGAGATTAGAAGCAGAGAATTTTGCCCCTCACATCCAATTGTCAAGTCCTGTGGAAAAGAAATAAAATTGCATTTGGGGTAGATAGCATCAAAATTTCAGCAAATAATATTTATAAATAGTTTACACATATAAGAGTTAGCTGTTCAGTTAGCTTTCCTTGTTTTACTCACCACTTTCCTGGGAAATCCTCTATTTTGAAATCTAACTAGCAAGTTTGAGAGTAATAATCAAGTTGGCGCTCCTGTGTCTCTCTGGCTGGTGGGTCTTGGCACAGCCAATGCCAAGTGGGGAACACAACTGAGCACACAAAGGCAAATTTTTATCTGTGTGCCCTTTCCCCTCTTTCTTTTCAGTATAATAAAGCTGTTCTGCTCCTGATGGTGTTTTTCCCTGAAAATCTTTGATGGTTTTCAAGAAATGGAGGAGTTGGCTTTCTTAGATCTGACCTCTATTGTCTTTTTTTTTTTTTTTTTTTTTTTTTTGGCTACAAAACATGAAGTGTTTAATAATAAAACATTCTAGTTTTCCTTTAATGTGTCTGAATAAATGTTTCTCAGCACAGCACGCAATGGTCTTTTTAGTTCTTTATCTACATTATCCCTTCTCCATAAAATCCTTAGCCTGAATTTGTTGTTCGTGACAATTTTCTTCATTATTTTCCCTTCCTTGCTTACTTTCAGGAAGCAAGAATGGATCTGTCAGATGGCCTTTGCCAAGGGGAAGACAGAGATGATGTTCCTTTTGCTTCCCGTTTCACAGCGTCCCATATTTATTGTCTATTGAGGAAATGCACCAGTCACTTCCCATCACTAAACAACACAAACACATCTATTCCCCAGAAAGGGACTGCCGTTGCTGAAATCCAGTATCTTTGACTACTTTGGATCAAAGGCAATCAGTTCCTATTGTACATGTTGGCTCCAACATAAAGACTTCCAAAAACTGTAAAAATAACAAGCAAAAAGCCCCAAACAAACGAACAGAACCCCCCTGAGCAAACAAATGCAGTAACGCTCAACTTCTTAGGAGGAGCAGTTTGTGAATCCAGTGCTCTGGCGTTACAGGGAATTTGAGTGGCTGTGTTAATATTCATGCTCTTTGGCAGCTCTGCTACCCAGGAATATGACAACTGTCAGAGCCTGGGAAGTCACTCACTCACTGCTGTCACAAATCTGCCTCAAAACAAAGCCACCATATGTTTATGCAAAGAGACGAGTTCCTCTCTTGGCTCCAGTACACGAAGACGAAATATAGAACATTCATCAAACAAACGTAACATAGCGCTTGGCTCTCTCCCTTCTTCCTCTATTAAATTAACTTCTTTTCAGAAGATTAATATTTTCATCCATTTTGCAGCATGTCGTAAAATATGGAGCAGTACGAACTTCTAGGGAAACAAAGATCACGGGTCGTGGCACGCAACTATTATTCTACAGGCAACAAGGAACAGCAGATAACAGACGATCTGGAGTATTCTGAAGCATCTGGAAACCAATCCTGCAAACGCAATGCCTGAGCTCCCTTTTACATGGAATTTAGGTGCCCAATTGACATTTTACTTAAATAGTCATTTGAGCTACTTCCATTCAGCAACTCCAAGCTTAAAAAAAGGAGGCACAAAAATAATGCAGCTGAATGAAAAAAACCACCCTCATCTGATTTTTATTATTCATGAAAAATTATTTTCTATTACTTTCTTTGCTTTAATGCTAATCCTAAACATGTATATATATGTTCAGAACAGGCTTGCATTGCTTTGTTCCAGCTACTTGTTTCCATCAATCCCCAGGAACTAACACAATAATAATACGCTGTCCAAAATGATTTATGATCTCACTCTGCTTTATGCAAATGCCTAACTTTCAAATGTGAATCAAACTACTGTGGTAATGTGTCAAGCAACTTGCAAAGTATTTAAACAGCTGACTACACCTGTTTCCACTTTATAAATGCTTTCAAGTTTGGGCTCCTTTGATTCCAAGCAGTATGTTGAGCTTAGAGCATTACTATTCAATATGAAAATTAAAGTTGCCTTCTCCTGGGTCTGAGGACGTGATGAGGTCCAACAGCACACAGAGCTATTACAATGCTGAGGCTCCACTGTCTCAGCCTCTCTGAGTGGTTCTGGGCAGAGCTGTGCAATTTCTGTGCACCAGCACCCTCCTGCATACGTGCAAAATCAGCACCAGGCTGGGACAGACCTGTTGGCCTGATTTGCCAAGCAGCCGGCAGTGAGCTCGGAGTTTTACAGCATTAGAATGGCAGTGAGGGCTCAGTCTCAGCTCCCACTTTAGCTGAATTGCATGACTTTGATAATTAATTTGATAATTGAAGCTAATGCCCAACCTAGGTAGCCAAAAGTTGTTGTTAAGAGTAGATGAAAGGGAAGGAGTGAAAGCGGATGTTAAGCTGTGCTAATCACTGCATCCCTCCTCTCTCTGGGTTGGTGGGGGCTTCTCTCTTGTGCAGAGAAGGGACAGAGCCTCCGTGGAAATTGCCATTCAGGTGACCCTACAAACCACCCACGTGAAGGCTAAAGCTTAAAAAACAGCCAGACAAATCTCCACCACTGCACCCTCTCAGAAGAGGAAATGAGGTAAATCTCACGGTGCACTTAACCTTAGGCTCAGGTTTAATGGTCAGACATAAACAGGAGGGATTTATCCCTGCCCTGTGCCATGCTGTCACTGCACTCAGCCACTCTGTGAGGTCCTGTGTGCCTCCCCATTGTGCAGGCAGGGAGGGTGGGGTTTCCAAAGCCAGCTTCAGTCATGCTAAATCCCAAAGATGTGAGCAGAGCAAGTAAAATGTCTTTTAACTAGACAAGTCGTGGCAGCTGCTGGGTCACCCATCACCTTGGCTAACAGTGCTGCCATGTCCAAAGTTGTTCAAAAGTCACCCCTTCTGGTGGGCAAAGATTAGAAAAAGGCCTTTTGAAAATATTACAATTTCATGCTCAAATGCCATCCAAAAGACTCAGAGAAAGGCAAGAATATAAGTATCAACGTTCTCCAGGACATCAAATAATTTAGTGTTTAAATATCATTTATGATTTTGAAGTACCTGTCTGGCCAGCGCTGGGGTTAGTTGGGTCACTTATGGAAGCTACATCAGTTGTTTTCCAAAAAGGCTGGGCTAAATGAATATATTTAACTTGAAGAACAGTCAGAACTGTAACTGAGTTCTATATTTTACAAAACCCTTTTTAAATAGAAAAACACCTTCCTCGAGACAGGTTAAGCACAGCAAGAACTTTGAAGAAAGTGAAAAATACCACAAGACAATCTGATGTAGGAGATAAAAATATACAGTATACAAAATGGATAAAAATTCCATTTTGACTCATATTTAATAATTTCAAGTTTTCCTGGATTATTATGTTGTTGCTTCTTTTTTTGGTAACACCTGGGCTATTGTTTGGATAAAACTGGTACCCTGCCTTTGGTGGAAAAGCTTATTGCATTATAGTACACAAGTAGGAAAAAAAAAAGTATAAAAACACAAAAAGCAAGATAAAACTCTGCTGGGCCACTCTAGTTCCCACCAAAGTTTGAAATTATTAATTTCGTCTTTTTCCCTGTTGGGCTTGGTCTACAAAGCTATTGTGTATTTTGTCATTAAAGTTCAGCATCTCCCCCTCCTGTGGGAAGCCAGAGACATTATCCATTCTCCTTCCAGCTGCCTCTGGGGTTCCAGCTCATTCTCTGCACAGCCCCTGGGGAGCTGGAGCCTGCTGTACTTACCCTGAAAAGTTTACAGCCCCGAGCACAGCACGGGCCAGAACAGACAGGGCAGGAAAGGGAGCTCAGCAGAACCAACCTCCCCAGTCTGGCCAGCAAAGCCCGGCGAGCAGCTGAGCCCAGACTTTATACAAGGGAGGGGAGTGACAAATCCAATAACATCTGACTCAACCAGCTTCAGCAGGCCAAATGGATGTAATCCTTCCAACCTCATTGCTTGGAGGCTGCCCCTGGGGTCGAGTGGTTCCAAGAGAAACACTCAATCCGAGGCAAAGGATTTCCAGATAAACAGTCAGAGCAAACACGCGCTCGTTTCTCCGTGATAATTTGGAATTTTGTCTCGTGGCCTGTGGATGAGCCCCATGACTCCGAATGACCTCACTCCCCTCTCACTCACTCTTGGGTGAAATGCTCCCTCGCTGCAGAGAGTCTTCGACTTCCACTGATTTTTAAGAGCCTCAAGGACTGAAAACGATCCCTGTGTAATCCCACCCCTTCGGAATACAGAGCTCGCCGTTCCATACAGCAGTTTCTGCTCACACTCCATAAACTCACAATTGAATTAGGAGCTGCTCTCCTTCCCCTGCTCTCTCAGGAGACACCCAAACTTGGTCTAGATACTCCAAAAAATATACATTTCACCACTGCTTATTCATCACCAGGGTGATTTTTTTAGTGCTGTAAGGGGACTCCTTTCAAAGTGTGTCCTTTGCTTCCAGTCCTGCTTCAGACAAGAGGTGAGCTCTGGTGAGGACACAGCACTGACTAAAAAGGATTCTAACAATCCCGTATGGGAATAAAAACTGCATCTCTCTGTTACCTTAATAAAGCAAGGAAAGCAGAACTGGTCCTTATTTAAGTGATGTAACAGAGAAAATGATGCTCTATAGACCCCCCTGTTTCCATCTCTGATTTAACAAGTGTTATAACCATTATGATGGACATAAAAAATAGTTAAATAAATAGTGGGAATTCTTATTTTATCACAATTTATTTGCAGAGCTCAATGAGTAGAAAAAAAGAAAAAAGAAATGGTCGTGGATGTGACAGTCTTGAACTGATAATCAAATCCAGAACCAGTCCCCAAAACCTTTAACAAGGGATATATTATTTATATCATTATACGATAATATATTTTCTAAGAAGTAAAAGTCAATGTTTCCCTAAACCTGGAATTTAGAAGGGTTTAGCCTTTATCACAAGACAATTTAAACTGTAAACCAGGAGTATTTTTTCAAGGCATTACAAACATCTGCCCATCATCCTTCTTTTCTTCTTCATAATGAGACTTGAGCAGCTGTGATTAGTGGAAGGAATAGTGTTCTTCAATATATGGAATTAATTGCATCTACCTACATTGTCCTCCCCAAGTTTACAGCTAATTTGCTGCTGAGTCCTGCACCACCTGCTCCCTTTTGTCCCTAATTTTCCCTCTTGCATGGCTGGGAAGGCATAACACAAAAGGGAATCAGAGCCTGGGATTTTGCTTGAGAACCTTTAAGCAGGTTCTAACAGATCTAGGTGGGCATGGAAACGTTATTGCAGAGGTCTTCTCAGAGCTAACAGAAATATCTGTTATAAAGTGAATGTACTTCAGCACCTGGCTTTGCTCTAAATCAAACCCGAACAATCCTTTCTTATAAATCACTGTACTGCAGGCAGATGGAAGAAATGCAGAATGGTAAATTAATTTCTTGCTAAGCAAAAAATCCCCACAAAACGCTTTGAAAAGTCCCTCCATCTTCTATGCGTGGGCTCCTATTTTAGGTGTAAATCACGCATTCACACACAACAAACACACCCACTCGATAGTTCCTTTCAGATACAAAAGATCAGTTGTCAGTTGTTTAAAAATCCTCTCCTCCTTACTTCTGTGGAAGAAAAAAGGCTTACAGACATTTGTCAAAACTGATTAGAACTGAATGGGAACGTTTTAATTCTTTGAGTCAGATAGGAACTTCCCTTTCTATGTAGGAGTCAATGTTGAATTCAGGGAACGATATCCACCCACCGGCTGTCAGTGCTCCACTTCTTCTGTTGCATCCTCATTTTACCGTGGAGAACTGACTGAACACAGAATTTATCCACCAATTTCTCACTATTCAGTGAATTAACTGAAATAAGTTATTAAACCGCCCACGTAACCAGCAATTTAATAGCACACTGAAAGCCATTCAAGTTAAGCTTCAAAATCAAAACATGCCCTGGTATTTTCAAATAATATCCTATTTATTTACCATTTCTTAGAGACTTCCCTATTTGCATTATGTAGCTTTTGCTAAACATTTAGAACCTAAAACTCAGTGACACTTCATTTATTCTCAATATATGCAGTACAAGAATACTGTATTTGGCTCAAGTAGCTGTGAAAGTGTCCCACCTGGCATCATGCAGCATTCCTCTTATTTGGTATTTACAGACAAATAAACTATATCAAGGACAGAGAGAAATTAACATTGAAAATAAAAGAATATAAAGTGTGAAATAAAATTAATTTGAACTGAAATACAAGGTTGAGTACAAGGAGGTCTGCATTTACTCTTCAATTTGATTTTTGTTTTTGTTTGGTAAGTTTGTTTTTTGTTTATTTGGTTCATTTTTTTGGTGGGTTTTTTGGGGGGTTTTTTTTTGGTGGTTTTTTTTGTTGTTGTTTGGTGGGGGTTTTTTGTTTGTTTGTTCATTTTGGTTTTTTTTTGTTTAAGATTACTTGTTTGAAACATCTCCACAAAAGCTGCCTGGATTTCAGGAACCCACACCTGATCAAATGTCACTTAAACCCTTGGCAATGGTCAAACCCATTTCTGCTTGTTTCTTTCAAAGGCACCAACACGGTCTTTGCAATTCAATATGTTTAGATATTACTGGGAAGCGTTCCAGCATCTCACTGTCTGAAACAATACCTGCAGCGCCTTAAGAAAAGATAGAAAAACCATCCTGCAAGTAGAGTTAAGCAGGTGTGCTGCCCTTGCAGAAGAATATTTCTTGTATGGCATTAACTCCCTTGGGAGGGTGGGCTGACAGTGGGAGTGACAGCAGGGCTGATCATGGCAACATTACTTCTGTTTCAGACCCCACATTCCAATTACTGCGGGCAATTAGTAAGCACAGAGAAAAGTGGAAGTGAAATGGCCTTCCTGGAAAGAGTCCACCAGAAGGTAATCAAGGGACTGCAGCATCTGACCTACAGGGAGAGTTTGGGACATCCTGGGCCCATGAACTCTGAAAAGACTCAGGGGGATCTTACCAGTGTGGATAAATGTCTGACAGGAGGGTGCAAATAAAATGGAGCTGGGCCTCTGTGAGAGACGATCTGAAAAGTCCTCATTTTTGTCTCACTACAGTTGTGACGGACAGAGACTAAAACCCTGAGACCCCGAAAAACCCTTTGTGTACAGAGGTGCCCTGAGCCTGGCTGAGGTAGGATGTCTGCCAGCTGTTCCCTGCAGGGTGCAGGTGTGTGCTTACTGGACTGAGAACTGGTCAAAAGACAACGCTCTCTCTGGCTGCAAAAGCAAACACAGCTCGCCACGGAGGCTGGCAAAGAACAATGGGACAGTGGACTGACCACGCCGTGCTGGCTGCAGAGCTGAGCAGAAACGAACGGCCTGTACCTGTTCCAACCCTGTACCTCGCCTCTTGGACTATTCCCCACCTGCAAACCCAGCAGCTCTCCTCCCCCCGCCCTGCTTTTGCAAGGACTATAAAGAGACCCTCAAATCCACCATGATTTTGAGGCCCTCCCCACAGATGAAGACGCATCTATTAGGCTGGAGACTTCTCATTCAGATCTACGCGGATTTCGTCTCATCTGTTGGTAGCTATTCCCCCTATACCCTCTTTCCTAAATCTTTTTCTTATTTCTCTCCCTCTGTCGCATTGAGTTTTTGAGCATAAATAAACTGTTTGATTTTTTAAGTTGAAGTTGATTTTCCCTTGTTACTTTCGCACTCTGAGGTCAAGTTAAAAGAACCTACACGAAATCTCGCTTGTAACTGAGCGGATCATGACAGCCTCTCCCAGCGGTGCCCGGTGAAACTCCACGCACAATCCCACAGTTCTGTGGTTTCTGCTTCTGCCTCCACCTACTGCTTGTATTTTTTGCCCGCCTTTGGCAGATTATTTTGCTGCCAGGCACAGAGCCGTGCCACTTTGCAGGATGTTCCTGTTGTATCAGGCACATCTGGGGTTCCCCATGAAGTCACACGTGCTTGGCTTTACAGGACTGAAATTCCAATAAACCGCACTGAGTCTTCCTTAATGGGGTTATGCTCAAGTACCCATCTGTTGCTTCTTTCTGTTGTTCTATTCCAACCCTCTGCTTATTGAAGTGGAAGATAAATAGAGCCCTGGATATCCTTTTAAGACATCACAAATTATGTACGGCCTGTTTTTATGCATGGTAGAACAAACCAGGATTTTTGTAGTATTGTCAGAGTTAGGAAGAGTATTTTTAGAGATGTTATAACTATCTCATTTTGACAGAGAACAAAACTGCTTCCTCAGCATTTATTGGAATAAAAAAAATCTGTTTTCAATGGAGCCACAGCTTCACATGTCTAATTCATACAGCCTGAGCAATATCATAGAAGATAGACTTCCTTTTTTTAAAATAATAATAATAAAAAAGGCTTTGTTTTAAGAACTGGCCATGGACCAAACCATATCATGTTCAAAGTTTGTGGAAAATATCATGAATACACAAAATCCAGACACAGTATATCTTTCACTGGTTTAAGCCTCAAATTTTGTCTTGTACATTTAGGAAATGTGGAAAGAAACTCAGATAACAAGGAAAAACAAATTTTCTAAGATTTAACCAACAGGTTGAGCCTTTCTTAATTAGGATCATCCCTTTGCAGATCATTTAGGTATTCCATAAGGGACACAATTAAGACGGATGTGCTGCATGATTTTTCCATTACTTCAGCCTTTCTCACAGCTCAGCAAATCATTCTTTTTACCCAGAGCTGTGCATGTAACACTAAAGCTCTTCCACACATAGACTTGTGAGCCTTAAGAGCTGTGTACCAAACCCTGATGTTTGAAATATCCCATCCCATTAGAAGATGGGATATTTTCCCAGAGTTTTCCCTGGCTGGGATGGAGATGCAGCTATAAACAGAAAATCTACTCCTGATATGGGATCTCAGGCAACAACTAACCGTGGACAAGCAGCATGTACTTACACCTTTTACTACATTAGAAATAAAGCACATTTTCACTTAGAGAAAACTTACATAAAACCAAAACAATCTGGAGCCCCACCAGAGGATACGAAAGGAAATTTAGCATGGGTGGTGTGTGCCACGCATCCAATTTTGGCCAAAAACTTCAGCACTGCCCCAAAGAGGTTTTGGAAACTTCTTACCTCGAGGGAAACCCCAGCTAAAAATGGATGTACCAAAAGAGTGTCCTTAGGACAGAGATGTCCACAGCCTCGACCTGCTCTTTTGTATTCGCTCAACTTCTCTCTTGTACTATGATTTTTTGATGTTAAGACCCCTGGACCTCATTCCTGACAAATCTTGGGAAGGAATCTCCTCCCTGGTGCAAGGCAGGCCACCAGAAAAAGCAGGCGGCAGTTGTGAGCGGAGGATGAAAGAAATCCAGAAGAGAAAGCTGCTTGGGAAGTAACGAGTACAAGTGCTAATTTATATTTTAATGATTAAAGAGAGATTAAAGCCAACAGCATCATGATTTTAACTCTGCAGCTGGTGGGTTTCTTTGTTTTCTGGTCAATGAAGCTGAATTATGAGACTGAGGGAACTTCAAAAGTGTTAAAAGATGTCATAATAATAAAGGGAGGTCTATAATTATGGAGAGATTATTGCATATAATACGTAAGTGGATTGCACTTAAGCAGCCTCATCAAACCAATTTCCAGTGAAACTCATTGATGCCACAGATGAGGACTTCAGGTGGGAGGATAAGCTGGAGGAATGGATGAACACTTAAGGAACAAAGTCCTCGTTTTTATGCTAATGTCCCCGTGCAGTTCAGAAGAAGGGGAGAGAGAGCCTTTGTAGAACATTGTGACAGGAGCACAGCATTGCAGGGGAGGAGGAACCTCCTCTGGTGTGGTGATGAACTGCTTCAAACGAGCACAAAGTTGCTCATGAGGCGGCAGCAGCTGAAAGCCTTCTGAAATCCCAGCACATTTTATTATTACTGCAAAATAAAAAAATGTCAGTGTCTGTCTGGTATGATCGGAGTGACAGAGATTCATCAGGGAGGGGGATATTTTGATGTTTCTGTCTTTTCATCCTTCTCTGGTTAGACAGGAAGAACAAGTCGTATTCTCACAGGACCACTCAAAAAGACTTGTCCTGCCTTGTGGAGAAGGGGTACTTGAGCTCCCTATGATATTAAAAAGTGTTATTTAGGTTTATGTGTTATGCAAGAGTATGAAAGGAGCCTTCTCCCAAGCATTCCTCCAGTCCTGTTTCGGACATCCCTCATGAAGCTGAATCCTTGTTGCTGCACACAGCCTTCAATTATAACAGAGATGAGCTGATTTTTTAATCATGATTAAATTATGACCAATCAGGCTCTGTGCCATGTGTGGGGCTGTGCAAGCTTCTGTACATTCAGGAAGTCCTTCTGTCTGAGGTCACAGGCCTCAACCCCACTCAGAAATAAAGCTACACCATGTCCATCACCACCACTTTGTTTTTCCCTGACTCAAGCAGGATTTGACCTGGAGTTATGTGCATTTCTGTAAAAAAATCTGAGCCAGTTGGGTAAATTCTGCTGTTAGTGTCTGTCAAAAGATTGGTTAAATACATATTCTGTTATATAGGGGAATGTGACTTCTCTTTTGTACATGCAGCAGCACATGTTCCTTCCCATCAGGAAACATTAGTTTACCTTTCTCTTCTCTACACAAGAGATTTAATTTACCTCCCTGTCTAGATTTCAGATTTTTCTTCATTTTCTTACACAAAATAATGCTGATTGTTCTCTTGAGAAAGGTTATATAACTTCAGCTGCAACAAGGGACCAAATTCTCAGCTGCCATCAGCTGATGTTACACCAAGGTCAGCAGGACAGCACAGATTTACAGCACCACAATAATTCAGAAACAGGACTCAGTCCCATCCATCAGTGTTTCCTATCTTGCATCATCATTTGACACTCACTTCTGAAGACAAAATACAAAGATGAATTGAGCCCTCTGGGTTTTTTAGCTACTAAAAGTTGCTCTACTTAACAATGTAATTAATCTTTCCTAGGGGTTGTTTTTTCAGTCTAAAAGAAGAGTTTTCATAACATCCATTTCTGCTGCTTTTTCTCCCTTCCAGTTCTGCCCTTTGTGCATATTTGCTAGTTAACACTTAATGTTAATTCATCTCATTAATTTTCTTCATGTTTTTGTTAGTTCTCTGCCTAAACTTAAGCTTTAAACAGATAGCTGTACTGATACAGTCAGTTTAGTGGGGTGAAAGATGATTTTCATAGTTTTTTAGTGAGAAATTGAAAATCGCAGAGCAAAGTAATCACGTGGTGTCTGGCACAACAGATCTGACTCTTGACAAGTTGTTCTTAAAGACCACAAAGATAATCTGAACACTGGGAAGCCCAAACATCATCACATTAATCCAAATATCTGCACACCTTGAAATTGCCCCAAGAAATTGCTGGTTTCAACTGTTTGGCTTTAGGGAGGAGCAAAAGGCAACACATAAAACTATTGCAGTCCCAAACAATTTTTTCAGCCATTGCATCCAGTGCTAACTGACCAGGCAACAGCACAGGCAGGACAAGAAATGAACACTAAAGACATCACTTTAGGTTTATTTTTGGCACCTTTTGATTTTTAGACCATCTTTGCAGCCTCACTTCCCCCTCTCCTTTCTAGCTGTTGCTATTTAGAAACTGATTCTAGATTTCACTGCAGAGAACAAAATAATCTAAGCCCAACTCCACCACGTAACACTTCTGAGGGATGCGTTCTTTTAGTGTATTACCAGATTTATCCTATTTATGCTGAAGCTCACAAATAAACCTCTCTCTCAGCAAAATTTACACAAGTTTTCCCTTCTCCTTATGCTAACACCTCTGTTAAACTGAGAGTAATGCTGATCACACACACACATACACAGAATTAAACCCATGAAAAAGTACTTGCAGCAGCTGGGCCTTAGAGCCAAATTTTCACCCACAAGGGATTTCAGCATCTCTGTTCCTTCCTTATTTTTGGCAGCCTACAAATAGATGCAGATTTGTATGTATTCACCAAAAAATTATTGCAGCTACTCTAACTTTCCTTGTAGGAAATGTAGATGATTTTTATTTCAGGATGGTAAACCAGCTACCAGGTTCTTCTGTGTATTTATCATCAGCTGAGCTTGACTGAAACAGAGACAGAAAGATCTGCAGTGTCTCACTTGACACATGCACTGACACATCTCCAATCAAAGCTCTCTGTAACTCCAGCTCAAGCAGTCAGCCTCCAGCCTTGGAGAATAACTCATTAAAAAGAGGCACAGAAGAAAAGGCAGCTCAATAGTGTTTTCAATGATACATAAATAAAGCTGCCTTGTCACAGCAAATTCTGTGTAACTGGGACAATGGTTTAAAGGCTGCCATTGATCTAGAAACGTGGTACCACGAGGCACGGAGGAGGGAAAAGCCATTTAATCACTGGCTCTGGCTGTCCATGAGCTGGTACCAAGCTGGTGCCAGCAGCTGTGACCCACTGGGTGACCCCAAAGAGAAAGAGCTCTGCCCTCTGGGGGACCATGGTGGGGTGATAATAGATCTGGTTTGAGGGGAAACCAGATAGAAAAACCCGACCAGGTTTAATCTGCATTCAACTGACAAAAATAGTCATTCTTGAGCTGTTCTCTCCTACGCTTTGGTTACAAACATTTCTGGGGAAAAAAAAAAAAAAGGCAATTGAGTTCCTGTTTTGAGCAACAGCCTTTCAAGGGAAGTTCTTTGAAGATCATCTATGTTGGGAGTTGGTTTTATGTTAACAGTAAATTCATTATCACATTTAATCAATTCTTGCATGCACAATATCTTCACTTCTTTCCCCTCAGACACCATGAAAGCTTGGATGGGAGGAGCTAATTTTTTTCCATTTAAACCTTTTGATTGTGCCATGAACATGGAACAGAAGTCCCAGATAGCTGCCCTGTCAGAGGGTATAAAACCAAAGAGATCACCCCATCATCATCACCTAAGTTTCTCATCACCCATTTCAAAGTTTATAGCAGCTCAGCTTTCCTTTCAAATACATCTTCAAAGTTGGCTCTTTCCCCTTCAAGAAGAGCATGAGAGGATGCCAGGTCATTTTGAAAAGCCATTTCAGCAGACTATTTTCACGGCACACCATGCTGGATTGCTTAAATGTCTAGTCAGACCTCAATGTGCCCTAAACCCCACGTGACACTGATTTGCTCCCTGATATTCCCTGGATCTCTGAGGTTTCCAGCAACAAAATCCAGGGTGCTGCAGATCTAGGAGAAAGTGACAGACCAAGGATTAACCTGCTTGTTGATATTCGTGTTCCAGCACATCCCCTGACAAACAGAGCACTCCAGGGGTCAAAAAAGGAGAGAATACAGATTATTTTGATCAGAACTACATGTGTCTGGAAGACTAATCCAAAATTAATTAGATCTGGGCTTCATAATATTCATTTGGATTTGTAAACGTGGTGACAGGGGTATGGGGATTATGCAGATAGAGAACAGATAAGGTAACTAATTTGTTGATGATGCTTTAATAATGTTACAAATGTAGTCCTTTGTCTTAATAATTGTGAAAAATAAGGAATATTTTACTGTAAATTAGTGTGTGTAGACAGCATTTCATTAAAAACGAAGCTGTTTTATTAGTAGGAATGAGATATAGATAGAAATGGGTTTAGCAATTATTTTAATAACATTTAAATGAATGTTTCCATTTGGCATCACAGTCATCTGTTCAGAGCAGTACAAGGAAGGTTTTTTAAAAAGCCACCTTTTTTAGCTGGGAATAGAAACTGAGTTATTTTGAAATAATTATTACTCCCTACCTTTGTTTAACCATAAGGAAAACTTTCATGTGCTGCAGGCTGAGACTGCCCTATTGATTTCAACAGTGGTACAGGAGTAATTTAATTTTCAAGCAGCTTCTTCCCCCAATCAACTGAGCATCAACTTTTGTGTGCCAGTAAGAGAAAACCCAGAAGTGTTTAATAATGAAAAAACAAAACAAAACAACACAACGGCAAAACCTAGTAAAATCCCCAGCTAAACCCTTGAGGTTACAAAAATACCAGGGCAGCTGATGATAGTGCCTAGAGAAAGAGATTATATTCCCTAATTTCATGTGGCGTAGGATGGTGTGTTGGGGAAAAAATGTCCTCCTCAGGATTCACCTGGGGGATTGAAACAGATCCTGATAGATTGCCAGTCTGTCTGACATAAAAAGCATTGATCACTTTAGAGGGGTGGAATAGAAATGGGTACAGAAGGTACGAAAATGGAAACTGTGAGAACTCGCAAATTTGTTAACAAAAGTGCTTTTTGCAGACCAAGTTCGTCTTTATTCAGTTGCTGAATTCCGCATCCTCCCAGGCCCCTGCTCCCCCCATCAACATGACCCAAGTGAGATAACAATCTCCACTTGTGCTGTGAGCACGTCTCAAGCAGACCATTCCTCATTTTCCTTTTACAAACGGATTAGTGCTGTGACGATTCGTGACCCAGTTCCAAACTGTGTCCTGAGCAAAGACTGATCTCATTAAAACTATCTCAGACGTTATCCTGTTGCATATATATTAAAAACTCAATCATCCTACGTAGAGGATTTTCAAATCAAACTGTAATACAAATATTTCAAAGAGGACTGACTGCAGGCGAGTTCAGAGAACTGCACGCTTGGCAAAATGTCAGACAATTGCCCCAAAATCCAAGAGAAGATGAGAAAGATAATAACGCTTGCTTAATGAATAAAACCTTTGGGACAGGTTTTGTGCTGCGTCTGTACAATCCCAGCGCCCCTGCGACCTGGCTTCCTCCAGCTATTGCAAAAAACAAATGTGCCACACCAGGGGAGCTGCATCAGGAGAACGAGCAAGGGGCAAAGTTAAGATGTGGAAGGGCTTCCTCCTTGCCCCTCAGAAGAGAGTAAAATTAACTCTGCAAACATCTTTGACACCTGATGCCCCTGTAGAATTTGCTTTTGGGAAAACGTGTTCCTCAGAGCTGTTGTGGCACATCAGCAAGGCACCATTTCCTTCCTCACCTGCTTGCTGGAGTTTCCTTCAGGCCTCACTACCTTTGTAACCAACCAGTTGACAGCTGACCCCTGAAATACCTGCTTCAGTTCTTGGCAGGCCCCAGGCAGAGGCTCTACAAAGTATGCTTAAAGCAGAATACTCACAGAAATAAACAGGGGTAAAAAACAAAAACCACCAAAAAA
>WEKY01015672.1:0-10158 GCA_013390045.1 Picathartes gymnocephalus
ATGGAGTTGCAGGGTACAGAACAGATAATTTTTGACTATTGCACCTTTAGTTCTTAAATTGCTACTTAAGTTATATTGACTGAATTGAGAAAGTTTGGTCATATTGAAAGAACTAATTTTTCACACAAGGTCACTTTGCACTCTGGTCTTATCAGATTAAACAGTTTCTGCTTTAAAAGAAAGAAAGTTTTAGTAAATGTTACTTTTCCTAAATCAATAGCAACAACAGTAGTAGCACACAGTAATTGGAAATAAGGTCCCAATTTCGTAGTAAACAGTCTTTTGGACAGGGATGAGGACATTTTTGTATCTGAGGTAATACAAGACTGAAAGACAAGACAAGTGGTATGCTGTTGCAAAATAAGAATAAGGAGATACTTTCATAAAAAGAAAAATAAAAAAGAGAGACAAACATGAGTATATGAACCATCCATGTGTTGTTTATACTCTTCAGTAGACATTATATTTATGCTCCAAAGACTGATGAACAATAACACAGATGTACCAGAATAAGGAAAAAAATTGCTTTTTCTTGTCATACAGTTAAATTAAGGTATAGATTATGGCACATTTTTTTTATATTAGTGGGACTGAGGAATATAAAGGATAGGGAACTTTTCCCTTATTATTTCATCTCTAAACAACTCATGGCATAAACCCCCAATGCAAACCCAGATTTAAGGGCCAAAGATTTCATGAGGTGTCTACACTGTTTGGTTCTAATGGATTGCTTCCTAAGTAAGAGACTAGAAAACAGAATTTATTTTTCAATTGCTACCTAATTCAAATCAGAAATAATCATCAACTTCTCTTGTTTTTTCACTAGAGCAACTATTTAATGGTTCCTGCTCGTACAAAAAAGGTACCACAATCTTTCCCCAATGTAATAAGTTGCTGTGTGTATTGCAACATAGAAAGAGTTATTGCTTATCTATTTTGTCTCAAGACAGAAATAATATTGAATTAAAAATGTATCATATGCGCTTTCCTTCTGCAATGACCCTTTCAACTTTATGTTAAGAAATAATAATTTTTGACTTATAAACATATGTAACAATGAAAAAAATGTAAACTCTTCTTTTTCCTTTTCTTTCTTTACATTTTTCCCCTTGTCTCTAGACCTTACCAGTCCATGTAGCAGCCTTAATGTACCTGCTGAACATTTAATTGGTGTCTTCATCTAACCAATAGCTTTAAATCCATGAAAATTTTACATTAGGAAGCTTTTTCATCTACCTTTGGGCATATCCTATGTGTGAACCTGCTGTGAAAAATTTATCTCTAAATTATCACTAGATATTAAAATTTCATATTTGAGAAATACAATATATGGAAAAACTAAATTTTCAATAAAATAATAACTAATAAACATTAATCAAATTGAGTGACTAACCTGAGTTTGAAGAAATTAGCTCTTCCTGAGAATATTCCAGCAATAGAATAATCAGAAAATTTATCAAAAAAGAATTCATCAACACTATTTCTTCTCAAATTACCTTTGAAAGACTAGTATTTTCCAAACGAATTATTTAATCTGTGAATCAATTTGAGCAGCTGTGGATAAGGAAGTTGGTTTTTTCTGCTTGCAGTCAGAAAAGTAGGTTGTAGTGCTCTACCCATGAACATGAGGTGACAACATGTGATGAGCTCTTTTATTAAGGAGGATGACCTTATTTGCCCTACTATATTCAAATCAAATATATCCTTTTTTCTTCAATTAAACTTCTGCTTTGGAGAATTGCTATAATTTTTTTTTAAATTTCAATGAAAATGGGTAGTTTTCTCCAGGCAATTACCTTTGTATCCCTATGTGTTTGTGTTGCTGAAGTTTCCACTTTTATTTGTATAAAAATTGGAAGCACAGGTGACAGAGGGTCCCAGAGGAGAAACAAGACTTTGTACAGCAGTTTCTATGCTCTGTGTTGGGATCTTTTAGATGAGCTGATAATGGCACAGGAGGCAGCTGAGGACAAATGGCTCAGGGCTGAGAAGGCAGACAAATGGTGGTGGTGGTGTTAGTGTCTGCCATGACTCCTAATCAAGAAGAGGAGAAGCTCTCTTCATACAACTAGAAGACACACCCACCTCTCAGGACTTAGTCCTCACTGATGTGGTGTAAGGACCTAAAGAGCACAGTTGCCTTTCCCAAACACTGCTAAAGCCACAGAAAGACTCTGCCATGAGATAAGCACAGACGGATGGTGCTAGCTCCAGGCCTGGCAGAGGTGAGATTTGTTTAATACATCCCGGATAATACATCCAGACAATAATTCCCACTGTGGTAAACTGTGTAAAGAAGAAATTGCTCACAGGCATATCACTGGTCTAAGATTACCCCAAGTTAAGGTAGAGATGGCATCTGTGACAACCAATCACTGAGGCCCCTCTCCTCCCCCACCCCAAATATGCCTCCGTGGATACCTGGAAAATAGCATCCTACAGCGGGATCTTGCGATAAGAAAGAAGTGCTACTACTGTCCAGGTGTTATGTCAGACCTAGGGGGAGGATGACAAAGCTGGGAAGAAGAATGTATTACTGATAATAGACACAAAGAATACATAATTTACAGGCCACAAGGAAAACCAACTCATTAACTGTGTTGAAATCACAACACAGTTACTGTTTCCAATATGGTAGAAGGTAATTCCAGCAGGGGGAGATTGTGATGCAAAGCCCACCTACCCAAGGAACTCACCAAATGAAAAGAAGATTGAGCATGTGGACTAATTACATCAGAAGCAAGGGAGTCCTTCAGCTGTAGTGACCATGAGGTGGTGGAGTATAAGTTTCTGAAAGGAAGAAGCAGGGCAAAAAGCAAGATCACAATCCCAGGCTGCAGAGAACCAGGCTTAGGCAGGGAACAACTTAGGAGAATCCAATGGCAAACATGAGTGGAGGGGAGTGGCTCAGGAGACACTGTTTGATTTCCAATGATCATGTCTTCCAAATTCAATCTTGATCTCTATTCTTGAGCTTGAATGGGAAAATTCAGGAGATTAAAAAAGGCAGCAGGAGATGTGTGTGGATGATCAAGAATCTGCTGACAAAATGTGGACTAGAAATGAGTCATATGAGACTGAGAAACAGGGTAAGATGACCCAGGAGAAATACAGGTATTGCTCAAAGATGCAGAGAGGGGCGTAAGAAAGACAAATTTCATCCAATTTAGATTGGGTGAGGAATATGAAAGGCAACAAGAGAGGCTCCTGTAGGTACATCAGAAGCTAAAGAAAGACCAATGCACAAGAAAATGCTGAAGGCCAAATGGATAGAAAAGGACCAGAGGTTTCTTTTGAGGACAGGAAGATGAACATGAGGAAGTAAGGTGCCCTTGCAGAAAAGACAGCCAACAACTTCATGGGATGCACTAGGAGCACCACTGCCAGCAGGTGGATGTTGTCCTTCCCCTCTGTCCAGCACTGCTGAGACCACTCCTAGAGTGCTGTGTCCAGCTCCAGGCTTCTCAGTACAAGAGACATGAACATATTGAAATCAATCCAGCAATCACAAAGATGATGAAGGGAACAGAACATCTCTGTTATGAAGAAAGGCTGAGAGGTCTGCGACAGTTCAGCTTGGAGAAAAGAGGGCTCAGAGGGCGAACTAATTCATTTATGTGAGTACTTGAAGGATGAGCAGTGCCAGGCTTTCCTCAGGGGTTAAGGATTAGAGGCATTAGATAAATATTGAAATAGATGTAATTGCAGTTAAATATGAAAATGTTTTGACTCTGAGGGTGTTTGGGCACTGGTGCAGTTCACCCAGGGAGACTGTGGAGTCTCCACCCTTGGGCATATTTAAAACCCAAACACTGTTCAAGAGAAGTTAGTGTAGGTGGCCTTTCTCTCACCCGGGGATTGACTAGATGATCTGCAGATGGTGTGCCATCCTCAGTGATGGCAGCTCTGTGCAGCTGATACATCTCAGTTCTGTGAGAATCAAAGACTTTCTAAAAGACCAAATACAGTTCTAAGGCAGTTGCATGGCTTGAAATTTCATTAGTGTGAGAGACCTTAGCTTTACATTGGTCTTTTTGTCCCATGAGCTGTACATGTACATATTTGTTTAATGTCTTTGTGTATACTTGAAATACAGAAACGTAATTTGAGTTCTTCAAGCAAGAATCACATCGCGGGAAGATAAAAGCCCAAAAGATTGGGCTTGGACTTGATTGCTTTCCAATGCAACTTAGATTTTCACACAGTTTATTTAAATATGCATGAATATAGCTAAAGCAATACCTATAGAGCATCAATAGATAGACCCAACAAGGGAATAGAGGGGCTGATAATATTAGAGGCCTATGGGGAGATGGAAGAATTTGCTCTAAATATTTAAATTTTAAATTTAAGTGCTTTAAAATTGCTTTGAAAGCTATTTCAGTACAGCTCAAATTAAGTCACAGAAACTACATTAATTTACTACTGGAAAGGGTTTGGTCCTAAATATTGAAGTGTATGGGAATTTTGAAATTGTGTCCATGGCTAGAAATTCTGCAAAATATCATTATTCCTTTTATCCCCAGTTGAATATTCTCTTGGTTGCTACCTAATTCCTGCAGCTTTCTTAAACTCTCAGTTCTTCTGAAGCTAGCATAACCTTCTCTATCTTTAATCAGATTTTTTAAAAGGAAAGATTCTTAGTGTCTACTACAGACAAAATATGCACACCTACTTCTCTAGCTAATGTTTTCTACACCAATATGTATTATTTTATAGGACATGATCTCAGCCCATTACAAATTTTGAGCTAATAATATGAGTAATTTTTATGTTTTTAAACAATCTTATTTATGGCCAGACAAGATGAAATTTTAAAATTTTATCATAAATAATTTGGAGTGTTGACCTAAATTCTACTATAAAGTAAAAAAAGATACCTGAAATGCTAAAATCCTGAAAAGGACATGAATGCACTCTCATCCAGTTGAGGAAACAACTACAGATAAAAGGCAGGAATATCAGATATAATAAATTTGTGCCAGACTCTGGTAGCAAAATAATAGGAACATAATTTTTTTCAAGCTTTTAGAATAAAATGTAAATTGATTTAAATTTTCTAATCTATTAAATAACAGGGATTCATTTTCATTCTATTAAAAGTGTCTTAGAAATGGCTCTCCTTTAAAAACAGAGAAAATAACTGAGAATATAGGATTTGTTGATTCTGGAACTGATTATTACAGTGCATGAAATAATGATGAGTGACTAGTGCCAGAATTAATTAATACAGCTTTTGATAAAGTTTCTGCATCATATTACTATCACTCTAAAACTTTTATTTTTTTCCCGAAGTAGTATTGCAGAGAAGACTCTCTACCCATATAAATCACCATAATATCTATGGAGTGAGGTTGTAAATAACAGCTGAATGACCCACTCTTTTTTATATTAATTGTGTGTAGACTAGCTGTAAAAGGCCAGTCTTTCCTAAGCAGGTAGTTATTATTTTTACTTTTAAAAACTATAGACCAAAAATATGATTCTCCAAATCACTGAAAAATATTTCTAGTCATACTATATGGTATAAATTAAGTAGATTGCTGCTGAACAATATTACAATGATATGCATTTCTTACTCAAAGTATTATTAATTCACAGAGCCACACTTTAGAGAATACTGAACCATATTTTTTCAACTACCTAAACACATAAAATTCACATGCTGATGTTTATGGTAGATTCCTAATATGTACTATCCCATCAGAGATCCATAGACCATGAATATTTTAGAGGTCTGTCAACATGGGTGATTTGAAGTAACTGAGCATGAAAAAGTTTGAAACTGCAACCTCTTAAAATTCTAATGAGCAGCATATCCTTTGGACTAATTCTTATTATTTTGTAGATTGCTTCCTTTCCAAATAAGCCTAGTCTGAATTTTTAAGTCTCAAACCTGTACTCTCAGGTACTATGAAGTGCATCAGAGAACAACCTTGAAAATCTTGTAAATTATTTGTGCACCTCATATAACTTTTTCTTTCTCAAGATAAAGGGCAAAGTTCCAAGTGTTGCTGGATAGCACAGAATAGTAATTGTTCCAATTTTTATTTATTTATTTAATCTGTGGTTTTAAAGCAGCATGAGATAACAATTTATAAAAAGATGGAGGAGGTAACTGTGAGCTACAATGATATCTCACTGTGCTGTGTAACTTCTCCAAGAAAACATGTAGGAGATTGAAACTTTTATGAAATTTAATAAGAGATTTTAGCAGGCTGATGTGTTTGTTTTTATGATATTGTTCCTATGTGACCAGACACTTTTGCTTATTGAGCAATTACAAGGGAAAAGCACTGGAAGAAGAACAGATCTCAAGGTATTTCTTAGAAACTCAGGATTTAGAAGTAATTAAATTCCTTTTTTTTTCTTTTTAGTTCTAAATGAAAGGGAATTAATTGATTGACATTTTAATGATGCCAAAAAAAGACTTCCAAAGGACCCAGGTAAAACTGAGTTGGCTTTACTGCTCGAAGAGAAGTTAACATAAATGCAACCTTTTTTGTGTTAATGTCATATACTATTCCTAAACTGGTTAAAAAACTCCCTCACACTATCAGGCAAAAAAAAAAAGTATTGATCATTCTCTTCAGGACTAATATGAAATATATTTGAAAGCCTGCTTATTATGTTCATGGTAGGTCAGCATTTGGGTCTTCTGTGGTCAAACAGAGCAGTTCCCTTCCATGTAGGGTTTAGCTCTGGCACTTCCCACGTCCATAGTATCAAGAAACAGAATGATTGCTCATTTTTTTGTCAGCAAACAGCAGCAGTGCCTTCCTCTCCCTCACCTCCACAGACAAGTGCTTTTTCTGTCTTGTTTTCAACCACTGACTTTTATGTTGAGGGAGGAGGAGGAGGGATATGGAGGGACATGCCTCTTCATATCTGTGATATGTTTTATATCTGCTCTGTTTAGTACCATTTTTGTTGTCCCTATTTTGCTTCCCACCTTGTATTGATGATCTCTGTTAATTATAGTTTCCAAGTTTGAAATGGATGAAAGAAGAAACAGCAGCGAGATGAGAATAATAATTGTTCAGGTATGGCAGGAAAGAATCTCTGGATGCTTTATGGCAGTGAAAAGATTTTAATAGTTGTCTGTTTAAATATTTCACTATTGTCTTCAACAACCTTGTTTGCATTGTGAAGGGGAGAAACAAGGCATATCTTTTATGAAAGACGCTATAACTTTTTTGAGTAATGAGAGACTGGAAACCTAATAAATCCTCCAATTTTAAGTGACATTATCAAATCTGTTTAACAGATGTTTTCGTAATCACCAAAGAGAGAGAAACCCTTTAAATTATGGATGTGCTCTTTGATCTGTTGAAGACCAATGTAAGGATCTGCAAGGTTACTGGGCCACACCTCTCCTGTAGAAACAATCAACCAAAGAATTATCCTTGTGCAAGTTTCTGTACACTCTGCATGTTACTGTAGCATGTTGCTATTCCGTGTACAGATTCTTCTGCTCAAAAGAACTGTACAAACATAAGAGACAGAGAGAATAGCTCAAAGACTGCTTTCTCACTGAAATTTTGTTTCCTCTTAGACAGGCTATCCATTCTAATCATGAACCATTTCCACTGTATTTCACATACCCAACCCTTCCCACAACCACTTTTTTTCTTTTACAGGGCCAGGAAAGTGCCAGTATCACTGACATCAACGCCATCTTTCTTCAGCTGTAACTTGGAAATATGCAGCTGAACTAATATCAGAGCTGCTCCAGTTTCACCAGTCGGATATTTCTTATTGACAAAGTACATCTTCACAGAGCCATCTTCAAACAGGATACAAAACTCTATAGCCTTTAGATACGTACTTTATCATAGACTCAGATACCTGAAATTCTTTCAAAAATTAAACAAAATATGTATTATCTTAAAACTTGCATCTAGCAATATTTCTATCAACATAATTTTCTCTGGAAACATATATTGCTGGAAAAAAGTTATAAGAATTTAATCTAGCAATACAGCAGTGTCTTGATAATCTGAGCTCTGTTCCCAGTCCCAAAATAATTTCACAAGTGACACAGAGGCTACTGATGTCTCCATTTACTGACTCATATAATGTAAGTGATAAGGGAAATAGGCTCTCTACTATTGCTATACTGCACTGTAGAATTCATATTTTGCTGGGAGAATTTCTTAATCATGATTTGATAGGGAAGCAGAAGTATCCAGGGTGATCTGGAGGGCATGATAACATTAGTAATTGAGTTGTTTGGCCTTCAACTCAGTTTTCTTGAAGGTGAGTGAAACTTTGTTTGATAAGGTCTGAATATTGTAGGTTGTCTTCTACTGCAGTTTGAAATCCTGCAAGAAGCCTTTTCAGGCTAGCCTTGCTGTTTGCATTCTGGACAGCTCAAACCATTTGCATTTATTTTTCATCACAATCTACGCATAACAGATTATAGAAGGGAAAAAAGTTACTGCAAAAGAGTATCTGCAGAAAGAGGAAAGAGGAGAAGTATAATGACCACAAGCTTTTGACAATCACTCCTAATATCAATTTTAGTCTTAAATTTTCCAGATTTTCCTTTTACAATGAAACAGATATGTGAGTACAGCAGTGTATTCATCCTTTGTGAGATGCCAGGAGATTTACAAGTTTTTTGTAAAGCAAATACAAATGTCATGATGAGGAAAAAAACAAATTACAGAGTAAAACACTCAATAAAAGGGTTTTTACTAGTTCATATTTGAACTTGAACTTTTAATACAGGTTTTTGTGTTAAATATGATTTTTTTCTGTAGTCGCTACCAATTTATGTGTATGTAAAAGTATTTTTGTAAAAGCATAAAGATGTCAAAAGAAAAATATGCTACCGTTTTAAGGAAAACAATATCTCGAAGCAGGATGTTTTAGTGCTCAAGTAGTATATTACTGTAGAAATACAAATTTAATTATTTTTTTCCTATTCTCTTTGGAATGATTAAAAGTTTGGGGTTTTTTTTGTTTTGTTGTTTTTTTACTTCTTGTTTGGTTTTTTGTTTTGTTTTGTTTTGTTTTTCCCAATTATGTTCAGTAAGAAATGCATTAAAATTTTAACTGCAAAACCATTATTTTACAGATGTGTTTGATTTTTTGGCATACTTGTAGGTCTATGAAGAAAAAACCCTATACTACTTGAAAACTTATAATATTAGAAAACCTACACTATTAGTTATTCAGACAATTAGAATAATCACAACTTCTTTCTCCTATCACTTGTGCACATTCTTCAGTTAAATCATAACAATTAGGTTTTTCTTAGTGGTTTATTATCTTATACAACAATATCAGCATGAGGACAGACCTACAATAGAAACCATATATTTTCTTAAACCATTTGTTTGTCTTGTTGGTTTCAAAAGTAAATTGCAGAAACTTTCAGATTGATCACCTACTTAAACATAGGTGGATAAAGAGCTATCTGTGCTCTCTAAAAATCACTGTTATTTTATCTTATATTTCAGAAAAGCTGACAATTACCTTCCAGACCTCTAGAAGCGGCAAGTCTGGAAATGCATTTTCAAAATAAATCTCTTACTCAGAGGTAAGGTCTGACAGTTCTCTGAAGATGACAAAGAATCTGATCACCTCAAGAATGAGGTTGGTGGGCTTAGCCGTGCTGGAATGTGAACGGTCTTTTAAGTGCATCCTTCAAAAGTATTTTCCAGACATGCATACTGTCATGTATCTCTTTGATTTCACTAGAGATTGACACTTTTGAGCCTTCTCTTCAGGAGGACAATGCCCTCACTACAATTCTCTCCACCCCTCTCATAAGAGTTGTGCCCTTCATCAGCTTCATTGCTCTCCTTTGGACATGCGTCAGCATCTCAGTGTCTTCTTAATGCAGCAGTTCACTACCTCTTACATGTCCCTGGACAGATGGAATTTTGATCTATCTCAAAAAGTCTGTTAACTAAGATGTTTATTTCAACCCAGTTGGAATAAATGAAAGGAAAACTACTCTGAACACTGCTTTAAGTATTAATTAAATATATGACTTGCTGTATAAAAATATTTAAGTAGACTATATGTGGGTCATAGACTAAGTGTGCTATCAACATTTAGCGACACTTATTGTAATTACCTGTGCTTTAGTAAATGATACTTTATTTTCACTGAGTAGTGTTAATGCTCTTTTTTTTTTTTTTGCCT
>WEKY01015673.1:0-17457 GCA_013390045.1 Picathartes gymnocephalus
CTGCCTGAAAGGAGGTTCTAGCAGGGTGGGGATCAATCTTCTCGGCAACTAGCAACACGACAGGAGTATATATCCTCAAGTTATATCAGGGGAGGTTCAGGTTGGAGATCAGGAAGAATTATTTTTATAGAAAGGGTTGTTAAGCATTGGAATGNTAAGCATTGGAATGAGCTGCCCAGGGAGATGATGGAGTCACCATCCCTGGAAGTGTTCAAGACACAACTGGACTTGGCACTTAGTACTATGTTTTAGTTGGTATGCTGATGTTCACTCAAAGATGACCTTGGAAGTCTTTTCCAGCCTTAATAATTCTATGCTGATGTATCAAAGAAGTAACTTAGAGCCTATTAAAAAAAAAAAAAAAAGAAAGCCAAATCAGACATCATTAGCCTGTTTTAGTTATAGCTCCATGATTTTTTTCTTGTGCTTTCACGACATAAAGGATAAGAAAAAGAAAGAAAGGGAGCCTAAACAGGAATCATGGTTATACTTTGCTTGTATAGCTATTTATGTTCTTTGAGGAAAAGTCAGCAAAACAAGAAGGAATGATGACAGGCAAAGATGGTGCCTTTACTCTAGACTGAGAGCATTGTCAGTTCCAGGAATCATGCATTTACTCACCAAAATCTGTAAATGGTCCTGGCAATTCTTACAAAATCTAAGTGAGAAAAATATACCACTGTAGAACTTCTAAAATTCTAAAATTCTGGAGTTAAAATGCGATTGTTTACATGCCCAAAAAAGGCAAATATCACTAGCCTGCAAAAGACAATGGAACTACGATAAAGAGAAAAAATTCTACTTCAATATCATGGTATAAATTAATTCTGTCCTGAGCATGACATGTCATGTAATCTATATTATTCTGCTTACTGCTTTTTAAATTGTTCATGTATTCAGACATGATCCAGGATCTGAATAATTCCATGTTTCACTATAGTCAAGGTAATGATATTATTCATTATTATTAGTCTTTGATCCAAATTAAGAAATGCAATTGGTCATGTACTTTTTAAAAGAAGGAAGGGGGAAGCCTTTGTCCTATTACTAAATTATTTGCAGAAAGCTAAGGAAATTTAGAAAACCCAAATTCTCATAATTTATAGCATGTAAATTATAGCAAGTTGAATACAATAACAGAAAAAATAAACCACATTCTGGTTATGCTAGCATTAAGAAAGAAAGATTTTTCTCAGATAAATTTAATAAACCTATCTTGAATCTTCCTAAAAAGTCAGACAAAGGAGTATTAGAATATAGCATAGCTTCCTGAGGGTTTATGCAGGACACTGTACAGATTTTACATTGTATTTGGAATCCCCTACTGCTAAAAATTATTTAAAATTCCTTCATGTGGTTGGCTTAACATTAAATCCCACATACCTATACAACCTTCTGCTACACCTTTAGATTTCATTGTATTCAGATCTAAAGTATGATTATTTCAGTCATTTCTATTATTTCCCAAAAGACCTTTCATAAACCCATCTGATTGAAAGTATATATGGTTTCATCACATGTCTGTTCTTTGGCTGATCATTTACCTTTGCCTAACAACCTTGTGGGATAATATTGATCTGAAAAAATAAGTTTGAATCTGCCACACACCAGACTTAGCCATATAACAGTGATCCTTGTTGTCACCTCCCAGATGAAAATAGCACAACTTCTTATCCAGCAGGTTGTTCCAGAGCCCTCGAGTTGTTAAAGATCATCTGCTTGACTAAGCTCTGAAACACAAGTATTCACACATCCAATACCATCCCCTTCTATAGCTGCAGCTACCCACATCCCTTTTCAGCTTTCCAGCCTCAGTCATCTCACACCTTGTCCTGCAAGAGCTTTAGATGCTTTCAGAAGTACTAGAGCAGAAATCAGGGTTTAATTTGTGTATGCACAACAAATCTGACCTCAGATTTTACTTTGTGCAGGAACATGCCTGACAATACAAGCCCATCAGATGTTGTTTAAAATACATAATAATTTTAAGTCAGATATTTCATTACCAATTTATGCTATAGCTCAACTACTGAGACTTCTGTATTGCTGAATACATTAAAGAACGACAACAAACTCCCTCCTGTTCCATAGCATCATTTTTATACATGCTTAGAAATACAAAAGTTTTCTTTCTAGAGTCTAGGTTAAAAGATCACCCAGCCACAAGAGATTTCTTTTTCAGATTTTTTCTCCCTTTACAGTGAAATATTAAACGTATTCTCACTGCTCCACGCCTGTTCTCCTTAATGAGTCTAGAAGTACCAAGTGCTTCAGGCTCTGGTTTCAAAATAGAGACACTAAACTAATGCTTTGACTTGACTCACAATTCCCTCTCAGATTGAAGCAATATTGTTTTCAACATCTGCGTAAAAAGCAGTAAAAATCAAGTAGTTTGTTCTCTGAGCTTCAAACTAGTGCTAACAAAACTTCAGCACAAAACCTCAGTACAAAACCTCAGTCCCTTTTACTAGGGGTCTGTTATACTGCTGAAAATCTCAGTTATGACTCCTGTTCAATGCAAAATTTTGCAAGGCTTAAACATTGAACAAAAAGAAGACTGTTGTTTAGGGGATTGTTTTCCCTGTAAGCATATGATTATATTCCAGTCAAAGCAGAACCCTCAGTCCACAAATTCATGTAGATAAAAATTGACAAAGGATTTGCATGGACTCTTATGATGTAGGACTGCAGGATTTTGCATATCAGGTTCACAGGTGTCACAGTGTGACTCGTCAGGATTATGTGAAGACAACAGGCTTCCTCAGCTGCTGCAGCTGCTCTTTAGAAGTGACAGCCTGCCTGAATCATGAAAGCTACTAAAACCACAGCCTGCTTGAAGGAGGGACCTAATACTTGGTAGTAACTGGCAGGGTGAGTTGTTTGGGTGTTTTTGCTATGCTTTTGTGGAGAGCACTGCCTCCTTACATAAGCCAAACACACTCTACTGCTTTCCTTTCTTTGGGGCTTTTGACAGAATAGACCCTTCATCAAACCAGGAAGTCATCTGGAATTAAAACAAAAAACCATTTTGAGCTTTTCTACTTAGACTAATAGCTGAACCTAAAACATTACTTTGAACTTAAACCATCTAATCATGCAGTACCTTCTACAAGGAAAATCCCTTGTCTGAAGATTAAGAATAATTTACTTTGAACAAAGCCAATACTTTTCTATAGTGCAACATTGGCTAATTTGGATGAGGAGTATTTTATTTGCAAAACCTTGACAGATTAGAGGAACTAAATCCAAACTTAAAAACAATCTAAGTGCTTTTTCTTTCCTTAAAACAGAGCTGAACAAATTATTAATTTGAGCCATTTTGTAATTTAACCAGATATGACTTAAAAAGGATTCAGCACTGTTAGTAAACCATAGTAATTATATGGAAACTTGACATCTTACACTCCTGGAAGGGACCATATCCATGAAGCGACACTTACTATGTCTGCATTGTGAAGTAATATGGAGGAATATATGTACATCTGTGACCTGAGCAACTGGCACTCAGGACTTGACTTTGCCCATGCTTTAAATGGTTCAAACCTGCCTCAGAAAAGCCTAGGTCTGGGGTCAAAATGACCTGGGGACAAAACAAGGTGCATTCCTGTGATTCATCTGCCAGTTTGCTTTTTGCGGATGGGAAATAAGTCCACCTTCTTGAAGTCTATTTCATTACTGTGTCCAAAGTATGGTTCACAGGGTTAATTAGAATTTTGATTTCTCCTAGTCCTAACTGTAGTTCTACTGTAGGTGCAGCCACTACTTATTGAAGTGATTCAGTGTTTCAGGTGTTCTTTCCATTTTCATTGGCACATAATCCACTATCATTTCCACACCAGTCCTATGAATACTCATTTCTAAGGCAAAAAACATCACAGACCTCTGATGGGATATAAATGTTCAGTAACGGGGAACTGTACTTATCTAAAATAAACTTGAATTAAACTTCCTTTGAAAGATGGAGAATAGGAGAGAGATAGCAGCTACATCTTTAATTCAGGCTTTTTTTGTTGGAAAACCTGGCCTTGCTGCTGACAGCTGGGTCTTGAAAGCCATTTTTGAAAGCATTGGTGTGTTTTTCTTTCCCATCTTCCTACTGGTAGACTGTGTTGTAAATAAATATCTGTGTACACATTTCTGTTTCTTCTTTCACGTGCATAAAACTTCATTGATGAGTTTTAGTGTAACCTCTTTTTTCACTGAAATCACCTCCTTTCTCCCTCAAAGCAGCATTTTAGCACCTGTGCTACTTTGTGGCACATGCCTTGGAGAGCTGAAGAAAAGTGGAAATGGTAAGGCAGAGACAAGTAAAGGCATTGTTTCTGCAGGGAAGTGGGAAATGAGGCTACACTCTCCTTGTAGCTTTAGCTCCAGGCAGACAGACCTGTCTGATGTAAATCACATACTGCATTGAATATGGCCAAAAAAATAGACTTGGATTTGATTTCTTTCTCAGACATGTTGGTATGTATTGACAGCCACAGAGCTGAGTGAAAAAATTTGCTTAATGACGTAGATGGGAATATCATCATATGTTTAATATTCAGCAGAGTGTTCCTTAATGCACAAAATAACAGGACAAAATAAACTGTGATGACATGGAAATAATTGTTTGCCTGCAGGCAGTTAATAAACTAATTCAGTTCTTTTCAGGGCCTTAAACTTACAGCAAGTTTTTAGTTAATTTAATTAATACTCAACAAATAGCCTACAGCTAGGCAAATCACATCCCTGTGCAGCAATACCAACTGGCATTTATTAATCTATTTGCTGATGTTTATTTAACATCTTTTAAATAATTTTGGTAAAAAACCATGGTAAACATAACCATCCCTTGTGGCTATTCTGATTTATCAGGAATTTTGATTTGGTGTTCCTATACAAGTACTTCTTTAAATGACATGTCTTCCAACTGGAAATTTCTTGATTCGGCTCTTATATCTCTCTACTCCCAGATATGGTAACAACCTTTTAAAATTATAGAAATCGGAAAATTTGATATCAGATATATTATATTTATATGATTATTTATTATAATTTTCTAGACCAACTAACTTTAAGTTGCCCAAATGTTCTTAAAGAGTAGGGAGCTTGACAGGCTTTGGTTTCACACTATTTTCCACTAAGAAGAAAACCCCATAACTATAAAAAAGTTATTTTTTTATGTGCTCTTAATATCACTTTCCTGTAATGAATTATTACTCAACGCATATATTTACATGTTTCAAAAAACTATATCTTCAATTTTTCCACAATTTCCTGCAGCATCTTCGTTATCAAGACACATTTATGACCAAGAAATCACAGTGGCAGAGATGATGAAAACCTCCAAGAAGGAACAGTAAGTGCCTGTATTACAAAACTTGCTCTAGTTTAAAAAACCTTTTCTATGTTTGTGGCAGTCAGGCAAGGAGCACTATGTAAAGTAAAAGCAAGTTCAGCACTTCAGCAAGGGTTTTATTTTTCCCTTCCTTAACTGATGTATGGCTTATCTTCACTGAGATAAGAGATGCAAAATTGTGTTCTTGACTCAGCATGTACACAGAAGTATATTAGAGAGGGAAGAAAACTGAAATAAATTTGGTAGACTTCCCTCTTTTAGCCTGCCTCTTCCAGTCACAAGCAGTGTGTTGCATTAAAATAATTTGTTAAGGAAATGGTGGTCTGGATTTTGAGACAGCCAACACAAGGTACAGTGCAAAGTACAGAAACTGTAGTTTGGAGACAATGTGCAATATATTAAAGACCAGTATCCATGGACTGAATATCTAAATAGATCAAATCTTTTTGAATATATTATTGATATTTATCTCCAGATACCACCAAAGTTCTACACATTTCCACTAGTCCTGTCAGTTGAAGTACGAAACTTTGTGCTTTCATACACTACTTGTATGTGCATCTATATGTCTATCTCCATGTGAATTCAAGGATTGAAATACTTGAGAGAAAACAGTGGGACCATAATTCAAGAATATTCTATGTCCCAGTTATGAAGAAAAACACACATGAGTGTATTACATTCATATTCCTCTCTTTGCAGTAAGCACACACTTTGTTGAATAAAGTTTTGCCAGCCTTTTTGTGATTTACTTCAATCACCATAGAATTATATAGATCCATTTAAACATCTGTTTAACTTACTTTTATAGGGTTATATGTATATACATGGCTTTAGATATCTTATACTAGTTAAGACTTATTTGCTGAGGCTCTTCTGGCAAAATACAGTGTTTACAGTAGCAGCTTAGTCAGCTGCACTGTGATTGTTCTGCTGAATAGGATTGCTTCAGTATGAAGATTCAGGTTTTCCTTTTCTTTCCTCCCTCCCACCCAGGTCCACACTTGCTCTCTCTAACTGTTAGCATATTTTTGGTATAGATTTTATCTAGCATGATGAGAATAGAAATGGCTGAACCTATGGCATAAAGAAGCTCCACTAATCTCCAGTGCTACTAACAGTGCCTGTTAGTGGTGTAATGAATGTTCAAGAGACACATCTGTTCAATTGCTATGATTTATCTGCTATGATTTATCTTTTATTACTTTTCATTGCTTTGATGCAATATAATCCTGTGTTGAGTGTACTCCTACTCAGTAGAGCCACAGCAGAAGTCTAGCAGGGACTTCTGCACTTTGCACAGTCCTGGGATTTGATCAGGAGGTTCCAACAGGTTTTGCAACAGCCCAGCTGGATTTATGGCATGTTTAATCTGACCAGGAGTTTGATTTGGTGTCATGGTTTAATCCCAGACAGCTGCCAAGCACCGCACAATCACTTGCTCACTCCCCCATCAGTGGGAGAGGATTGGAAGGGTAAAAGGTAGAAAACCCACGGATTGATACAAAAATATCTTCATTGAGAAAACAAAAGCCATGCAGGCAAGCAAAGCAAAACAGGGAGTTAATTCACCTCTTCCCATGCATGGGCAGGCAGGTGTTCAGCCATCTCCAGGAGAGCAGGGTCCCATAATGCATAATGGTTAAAAAAAGTGATGCCTTGGATTTTAACTTTTATATTTTTAAATCCTGTAGTACCAAGTGTGTAACTCTGAAGTGTCCTGGAACCTGTTATCTGCTGTTCTCTCACGTTACAATTGACATAACAAAGCCTCTCCGAGCCTGCTCTCCAAGGACACCCAGACTGTCCTAGGCCCAAAATGTGTAAAGCAACATCTTGAGAAGGGGGGTAAGCTGGGGGAAATTACATCATTAGCTAAAGTTTTAATTGGCAAATTTATGCTGATATGCAAATGGACCAAAACCTATAACAGTGTGAAGAACTCGTGACTCGCCATCAATCTTGGGGGGTCCATCTTGGGGTCCAGTGTGAGAGCAGCCTCTGTCTCCCCAGGGCGTGCCTTCGAAGGCCTTCAAATAAATATCTGCTTTTATTCCCTTACTCCTGTCTAGTCTGTGTTTCTACGTAGCCACTTCAGGCATCAAAATACCCTCATTTTTTGTTTGTTTTCTTTCTTGTCACGTAAACAAATGCAGTAAGAACATCTCAGGATCTCTCTTGGCTAAAAAGACACGTGTGAATCAACAATCTTCTTTCCCTCACTCCCTTTTGTTGTCATGGAAGTTTTTCTTTTGAGAGCACGCTTTTTCTGCTTGACCTTAAAGACAAGCAAGCATGAAAAGAAAGTAATCAGAGTTGCTTGGGTGTTTACATTATCTGTAATAAATTATCTTCACATTTCAAAACAACTATGGCAACACATTAAACACTAGATGTTCAAACCACCGGTCCTTCATATGTTCTGCATGCATAATAACACACAGGTTTACCAAGACACCACTTCAGTTACTTTAACTAATAGTAATGATACATGGTATCTATAAATATCAATATATCAAGCCAGAAAGGAACAAAGTATCTGGGACACATCTAAAACTGTCTAATTTCAGGGATGAAAATGGAGAAAGAAACAACCTGTCTTTTTTTTTGTTGTTTTTTTCAGAAATAGAAATGTTAGTTATGAACATTTTACTGATGTAAAAGGCACAGATTGGAACAGATAGCTCACAGGTTCTTATTTTCTTAAGGGAAGCTCAGAAGAATACAGTTTATCGCTGCTTGTTAAGTAAAAGATGATGGTAAGAAAGAAACACTGCACATATTATGACTCTGGTTAATGAAAGGATTTCAGCAGAGGTCTTGGAGGGCCTTTGTGAAAGTTCAGCAGACTGAACTGAGAGCACTTGCAATATTATATCATCAGATACCGTAACTGGAAATTCAATCAATTATGTGGGAATTTCAGAACAATTTTAAAGGAAAAGGGAATAAGATTCCCTATTGTTTCATCCCCTCCGCCGTGCCTTTTAAATACAGCACTTGCTGTAAGAAGCCAGAAAATACAGAAAAAACCACAAAACAACAGTAACAACAACAACAACAAAACAACAATAACAAAACAAAACAAAAACCAAAACACCAAAAAACCACAAACAAACAAAAAACCCGAAACAAACCAAACTAAAAAACATCCCCCCCCCCAAAAAAAAAAAAACAAAAAAAAAAAAACCCCCCCCCAAAAAAAAAAAAAGAAAAAAAAAAAGAAAAAGAAAAACAACAACCCAAAAGCATTAAAAGAGAGATGAAGATAGGACACTATCAAACAGACATCAAATAGTGCAATTTAATAAGAAGGAATATGTCTTATTAGAGGAGTAATTAAGTGAAAAGCAATAAAGAATAAAACAGATGGGGAAAGCATATCAGGTTTATTTTTTAAGGAGACTTGAATTTTCAACTAAACAAAATTTTCCCAAAAAATATATTTTCTGATAAAAGTTTAGTTTTTCCACTGCAAAGTCAATGGTTTCAATTGCAAATAATCCTTGGATACCTTATTGTTGCAATTTATCCTCTCAGAGACAACAAAACACTCTATGTCATGACTGCCATAATAAACTCTTTCTTCTATCAAGGGAAGAGATGATGCTGCTTTGGTCCGATTTCAACAAAACCTCATACCAAAGAGGAAAAATGGGAGCATACCTGCTTGAAAATTCCTTCAACATATCAAGGCAGGACTTTCAAATCATAACATTCAATTTTCCTGCTGAGGTTCTGATGAAAAGAGCTTGGCTTTGAGAGAAGCAAGTTTTACTGAGCAAAACTATTTGCTTTAATAAAGAGTGAGATTTTCAAGAAAGGATGCACAAAGTAGAAAATGTTCTAAGTAAAACTACAGCCCTCACAGCTTTAACCACATTGTTAATACATTTTTATTATTATTTAGTTTTACACAATTAGCTACGATCAACTACTATCACGACTACAATTAAACTGTACTAAAGTAAGAAGGTTGTATCCTTACTGGTGATTTTACTTACTGATTATAGACTTTAACCAGACAAAGGAAGAAGTTTCTGTGAAAAATGGGAAGAAGAGAAGGAGAAAGAGAATATACTTTAAGGTATATTCTTAAAATCTGGAAGAATTTTAAAAGAAAGATCTAGTCTTCTGCATCAGGGTAGTATTGGAATTATTTCAAAGAAAGAAATTTCAGAACCTTGCAATATGATACATGATCCAGGACTTCTTATATTTTTTTTGAAAGACTTATACACTGTTGATAACATTGTTATAGCAACCAAAATTCTTGTCAGTAAAAAGCATCTAGAAACATTGGCAAGGGGAAGGCTTGAAAAGCAAGATGTATACTTCTTCAACTATTGGTAGAAAGACATTCAGATTTATAATTTAAATTTCATGCTGAACTCCAAAAATTGTTTCATGAAATAGAAGTTCTTTTTACCAATGTCTTGCAAAAAGACAGCACATAACGTGGCATCAGCTTCTGAGCATTCTTTCTGTAAAGACACTGTTCACGGAGTGAAGCTGAGAAGACAATGCATTAATTTCCACTCTATTTGTAATGTGTGGATGATTATTGTTTACAGAGGACCTCCATCTCCTTCTTTTATCTTGCTGTCACAAATATGTTCTGAAAGTCTAACTCTCCAGACTGCAGTGTTCACCTGAGTGTGAAGGAATAACTGACTAACTGAGCACTAAACCTACAAGAGCAAATTCTGCTACACCCACAGTGCTATTAGAAATCTATATTTCCTGGCCTCACCCAGGACACTGCCTCTCACCTCTTATGGCTGTGCATGAAACAAAGTCTGAATAGATCATGAAGTAGCCTCTGAATCATCACAATTTTCTTCTAGATTATGCAATTTAAATAAAGACTCATCATTCATGGTGCACTGAGATAAAAACCTGTGTTCATTCAGGAACTATTAAAGATTTCCCCTGGTCAATGCCTCAAAGTTGAGAAGAAAGCATATATGAGCAGCAGCTATTAAAACAGGAGGATTTTTATCCTCCATTGCATCTGTAGGAGACCTTTCAAAAAGCTACTTCAATAAGTATTCTTAGTGACTTCATAGTCCAATAAGGCACAGCGTTTTGTACTTTGCTGTCATGTCAGCCTATTTAGCCACTGGTAAACCGACTGGCAATTTTGCCTGTACCTTCCAGAGGATTTATAGACTGCAAACACTTAGTGTGTTTTTATAAATAAATGTTATTCTACTCTGTGTGTATTTCTCAGTTAAGAATACCAAAATATCGTTTTCCTTCAGTATACAATATTACTGTGGTTTTGTGCATGGTTTCATGTTGAATATAGGATGCAGAACAGAAAAGGAGCACATGAAGTGAGTAAGAATTGAGATTGAATCAAGGACATCAGGGCAAGATTTTTTGTCTGCCTTTATTATATAAGAAAGTTAAGTTTAGAAGTGCTTTTATCGCCAACAGCTCTACAAGAATGTACAATTAATATTTCATATTGTCAAATATTATTCATAAAATGCATTCAAGTTTAACATCATATTGCATTGTCAGTGCTCTATTTGGTTTATAACAACTACTAAGTTTATAAAAATTAGGGATTGATTGATATTAAAATATGGTGTAATACTTTCAAGCCCCACTATATAACAATTCCAAAAAAAATAAATAACCAACACAATTTAGCTTCCCCTTCCTTTCTTCCCCTTCCCTACTCTTCTTTCTCTGCTCCACACATTATGCAGTGTACTTTGCCAAGTTTTAAAGACCCTGAAAGTGAGAGTTAGTTGTGGAAACTTGACTCCTGTTGACATAGACAGGATTGATCAATAGCTAGTTCTCCCAGTTGTAATCGTCTCATAAATACATCAGTGTTTATGAGAAACTACCTCTGTCAATAAGGAAAGATTTTCCTATTTTCCTGGAAGTATGCAAGGGAAAATGAAAAACAGATTTTTTTTTTACCATTAATTAACATAATTTGACTATGCACTCAGTACTTTTATTTCACCCCAAAGAAACTAGTTGTTTATGTAACAAACAAATCCTCCTCAGAGTGCTTACGTCCAGATTGTAAATATAACAAAGGCCTTCAAAGAGAGTGACTTTTACTTCAAAGTTTAGCACAAAAGTATCTCAAAATTATGCAGATTAAAGAGTTTCCTACCATCAGTTCTATAGGTGAATGAATGACCTCACTAGGAACAATGGTACAGGTCCTGTTTGATGAGGCGCCTGCAGTGCCAGGCCAGGGGACACCTTGTGGCTACCAGCGTGTAAGGAACACTCAGCCCTTGCATCACCCTGACACTAAAATATTAACTGCTGTTAATATTAACTTCCAGGATTTGGGTTTTTTTTTCCTCCACTATCAATATTATGGGATTTGTCACCATTTTCCATTACAATTTAGCAGTAGTCCAATATAATTTTCTGGCTCTTTTCAAGGAAAGTCAACAGCAGTCACAGAAACTTGGCACTAAATTCTTGGCATCTTTTGGAGCAGTTAAACATAACAGCTAAGAGGTAACATTTCAGAGATGTTTAAGAGGATTTAGCTTAGCAGTTACTGCTGGCTTTATCTGCAAGGTGCATGTATTAACACCTGTTCTGAGTTCTGAACATTTGTTCTTTTTAATATTTAGGTTACGTTTTACACTAAGGGCTTATATAAAATTTCTGTGAGAAGGCCATACTCCATTCATTTCATCAGATATAAGTGGATATGTAGTGTGCATATCTGGAAATGGGATATGCTTTGTAAATTTGCAGTAGAATTGGAAGAATGTGTAAGAGAGATATCAACATTGACATAGACTTCTTTGTTGTATGTTCATTAAGGGGTGGACCTTCAAATTTCTCAGAACATTACCTTATTTTTCTCATCTGTTTTTCAAAACCCCAAATCAGCATAAGCTCAATTCACAGAAGTGTACGTGACTCTGAAGGAATTGAACTACTACCAACAAGGCAGGTAGAATTTTCCTGTCTGAGGAAAATAGCAATTGTTCATCAGAATTCTAGTGTTAGGGAAGCTTCCCTGTCTGACCATCCACTCTGGCAGACACACTCACACCGCCTGAGCTATGACTGAGGTCCCTTCACAGGGACACACCCCACTCTCAGAGTCCCACCAGGTCTCCTCAATGGCTGGACCCCACGTTTCCAATTGCAGAGTCTCAGATGTCCAGATCCTTTAGATGATTTAATCTTGGCCCAATAACAAAATAACAGCTCAAACTGAATGACTCCAAAGAGGGAACCTGAACAAAAGGACCCCTGGAATTTTATTCTCTTATATTCTAAGCTTGGGAAATTATGGGAGTTATTGGCTCCTGCCTATCTCTAAGTGTCTGGTCACTTGGCCAGGCCGCAGGTCCCTGGGCTGGCAGTTCATGGCCCTTGCCTGGGGCTCCCACCCAGACCTCAACCTGCAGGTCCACTGCAGCTGCAACCTGACCTACCTGCACTATATGTATTCCTCAACACTTTTCAGTATAGGAATTAAGTACTTAATAATTCTTTCTGCTTTTATTCTGAAACAGATGACCCTTTTAAAACCTCATGTACCATAATGCCAGGGTTAGAAAATGATGTTTAAACCCCTAGAACTTTTTGTGTTGCAAAGTGTAGAGCTGCCAGAGGAAAGCACTTAAGTGGTCATTGTGTTGTACTATCATTAGAAATTGAATTATTTAAAACATTTTTTGAAGTAATTAACACTATGTTAATCACCCAAAAGAAACATACAGGGGCAGCATGATAAAAGTTAAAGCAAATATTCAAAGTCAGTGTTGGTGAAGTAAATCAGTGAGCTTCAGAAGTAACTATGTCTTCGAAAGCAACCCAAAATTCAGAGCCCTATATGTTGTTTTTCTACAGAGAAAATGAAAGGATCTGGTATATCTTATATAAATCTCTTTTTAACAAATGGAGTATCTAAAATCCTAGAACATAGAAAGAGGAAAATATATCTTTGCTACCAAGTCCAAGCTCCTTTCAAATTACACTTTAGTTTTTCATGTCTACCATTTTTCCCTTCTCAGTCAAGTTGTTGGCAATTCAAACATTTCCCTGGTGTATTCCAAGATGTTTGTCTTTCAATTTCATGGAATATTTACAAAAACATGGGCCAACAAAAGTGTTATTAGGCTTTTTTTTTCTTTTAGAATTCTTCTGTCAGACAATGATCTGCACTTCTCTTTGGAACAGGGTCATCAGGCCCTATTAGCTTGTTATAGCTGTCATAAATAAAGAAGAATAGTCCTACTTAATCTGTAAGCAGTAGTCTTAAATCAAGGCCACTTTCACATGCCATTAAGGAGAAAAACTTGCAGTAAAGAAAAGCAGTGGTGTTGGTGGTATTTTTTCAGACTTAATTTTTGAGAAATATTTTCACTAATGAAAGCTTAAAATACCTAAGCACTGACTTTCACAGTGATTTTTCCCTCACAATGCACCTACATCTCTCTAAAAACTCACTTCTTTTTTCAGCTGGTTGCTTGCACACTGTGTATGTGTAATTATTTACATGATGAAGAGCCTGACAGAACATTAGAATTACCAACATCATATAAATTATTCAATAAGAATACAGACACAGATATTTTATCTGACATGCTGATGTTGTGGATTCATACAAGATGGTGCAGAGGAAAAGAAAAGCCACAGATCAACATACAGAAGGAAAGATAGGACTGATTAATACCTGATTAATTCAGTAGGAAACAAAGAAAAGCTTTGTGTACAAGAATGAAGAAAAAGCCTATTAATTTAATCTTCACAGTTATTTTGTGTCTTACCATGAGAGCATCTTGATGACTCAGACACTAATGCATTAATCCTCACAAAACCCTAGAGAGAGGTAGACAATGCTTTGAAAGCCATACCTAGATAAATATAGAACGTTTACAGAAAAAAAAGAACAGAACTGACATCATAGTGTCTTCCTTAAAAGACCACCTCTTCCATCCCTGTCTACTTCCACATATGTATTAAAATACATGGAACTGACTATATTTTTCCTAACTGATGGACATGAAACTCATAATTTGTTTTCCTTGTACAAGTACATAAGTAGTCATACGAACGTGTGAAATAGCTTTGAATTCTGGAAAACTTTTCTTTTTTTCTCTGTCTTTAAAGACTGCTGTTACAGTCATTACATAAAAACCTTTGTACATATTTTTTTCTCCAGAAAACACTTAAAATGAGAAATCTGATGTGCTATTCTAGCCTTGAAGAAATAAATAACTGCAAACCTTCATGGGTACCACCTTCACTCTGAGAATTATTTTTGGGAAAAAGAGCATTTGAATAGCCTTGCAATGTGGAATGATTTGTTTCTTCCTTGTGAAATTGTTCAGCATTGGCAAACTTATCACAACTCCTGTTTCTCTTCTGCTGGAGATGGATCAGTTAATCCATGGTGTTCAGATTGTACAGTGTGAATGTTCTCATTCTTTTTCTGGGTGTCAAGTCCAAGGTACCTATACCTACGGAGTTAAACACTATGGAAACAAAATACACCTGCTGTTTCCAACAGAAACTTTCTTTGTAGCACCAGGATCTGATACAACAATGGCTACATACCTGAAAAGTGAGTGAATGTAAACCAGCAACCTCTAATTGTTTAATTATTCTAAAAAAATACCCCTGTATTAATGTACACCAATGATTGTATGAATAACTCTATGAGAGTACAGTAATGAGTTGGTAGACAGCATGTTCATAGAACATCTACATTGTGTGCACTGGCAGTGGTGGTAAACAAGGAGAAAGGCAGCAGGGATATCAAGCAAGCTACTTGCTAACAGAAACTTTTTAGAGTAAAATGTTAGATAAAAAGAGAACACTATAACCTGTTGACTACTGTCTTTCTTTATAGTCATCTAAAATTTAGTAATTGTAGGGGAGGGTTGCTCCACAGTAAAAAGAAAAACAAATAAATGTCACAAAACCAACAAACCAATATTTACTACATTGTCCCTAAAAACAAGTAAACCAGCAAATTGAACCCTTCCAGCACTGTCTTATATTCAAAACTTCTTTGGTTTGGGAACAGGAACCAAAAGAAATATCAATGATCTCATAGTCAGGAAAAAAAGGCACCATCTGAAACCAAATCAGCTCTCCAATTTATATTTTAATTCATGGTCACATATACACAAAACAAAATATGGACACATTCATATCCTTTCAACATTAGCAGAAGCACTTCAATCACTTTATGTATCATTTTGAAGTCACGGCTGTATCAAAGCATGTGGTGTGAATTCAGCCCATCTTTACAAATATTTTCTAAGACGCGTCATGCTGAAGTGCATTGCCCACTGTATAAACTTCCCAGTCTAAGAGTTTCACACATTAAAAAGTGTATGGTTTTATTACGCTGTGATGAAATAATGCTTTCTCTTTGAGGTAAAACACTTCATATTCTAGCTTCAGTTCAAGTTTAAAACCTTAATGCATACAAGAAGATCCTTTTGATGGCTTCACAGTCCTTTGTGCTTTCACATAGCCAGAAAGAGACTGCTGTTTTACAAAATTCTTATATATCTTTAGGGTTTGCATATAGGAATACATGGGGTTGTAAATTAGCCACAGCATTATGAATAATTTCTGTTTTCAAGTAGGAAATCCCATTCTAGTACCTTGCATGTCCATCCAATAAAAGCTACAGCTCGATTTCAACTATTAGCGTAGCTGGGACCATAGCTGGGTCTATTTATTATAATGGGGTTTTTTTCAGAAATAAAATACATATGTACAAGAAAGAAAACTGTGACAAGAGCTAAAACCAGGTAAGTTACACAAGGTGCAATTAGATTAAGATTATAAGTGTATAACATTTGTTTTAACTTTTTCATCACAGAGTGACTAAGATGTGATGACTTCTACTCATCAGATTTACTGACATGATAGCTATTAATATATTATCTCATTCAGAACTAGAAAAAGCACAAATCCAGGGCAGTAAATCTAGATACCCAGAACATTAGGTGGAGGTTAAATTCAAATTTCTCAACGCAAATCCTTTTTATGCTTTCTTCTATGTGTCAGAGCTAAAATCAGAAGTCCAAATGTCATACAGATTGAAATGTCAGCGCTTCAGTTCACCTCTACTTACAACAGAATAAATGAATTTGATATTAAAAGATATGAGATATTTTAAATATCATATTTCACATTAATATGTACTCCTCACCTTTATATCAAAATGTACTCTTCACTCTTGTTTATGAATCAGTGGAAATATAGGTAATTCATGGAACAGAAGGAGAAAAAAAACAACAAAAACCACCTCAATGATAATGGAGATCATCAGTAGTCAATTGAGAATTTTATCAGCAATCTCAATTTTTGCTTTGACTCACTCACTCCTCCAAAATAATTTGATTGAGATTCCACAGATCTTTTAAAAAGGCATTTTTTCTTAACTTATTCAAGAGAACAGGAAGAAATTTAGAATGAAATTATTTTCTAGTCCTGACTGTTCTTACATAGGGTTAGGTAAAGTCTTAATGTCATGAAAAAATATCATGAATCTCATTCGATAAGCACAATGATGATCATTGAGTTAGACAGGAGAAAGAAACTTTCTGTGTAATTCTTGTGAGGTACAAACATCTGTAAAAATTCTTTCTGTTATGAATCTTAAAAATTCAAATTATAGTAATGTTATATCTGATAAAACTGAAGTGATTTAATACATTTAGACTTCTAAAAGACAAAAATACATCAAAAGCTGTGAAAGTAAAATTTATATATCTTGTGGTATAAATTGTATTTTCTGTATATTTATGCACAGAGAGATAATGTAATTTATTTACATATCAAATTATATGCACATTAGAAAACCTCATCATTGGGAATATGAAGCTGATATTAACTGTATAATTGCTTCTAGGTTCCATTTCTGACCTTTTACTTCTCTGCAAATCAATGAGTCTGAAGCCCTTGAATCCAACCCTAAGAAGAATTGAAAGGATGGAATTCCTTATTATTGTATAACTATTTGTTAAGGATGGAATTGTGTGGTTTCAGTGACTTTGAAAGGATAAGAGTAGAAATAGACAGGATTACAAGTCCACCTTTGGACCCAAAAATTTTCGAGGTATCCATATATATATATATATATA
>WEKY01015673.1:17500-31332 GCA_013390045.1 Picathartes gymnocephalus
TTTTTTCTCTGCAAGGAACTTGACAGCTTCCTTCAGGTATGAGAGAACCAATTAGCTGGTTAGTTCTAAGATAGATATTCTCTTTAGCCACTTAAGAAGCTGAATATGCCTCTGTGATTCACATGTAGGAAAGGAAAAGCCTGGGAATCTCTCTCTTGCTTCCTGCTTCTGAACAGGTAACAGGGGGCCCGTGCGGCCCAGAGGGGCTGGCTGGGCCCGGGCCGGGCCAGGCCCTCATGGTTGGGTCCTGCCAGCTCCGTGGGGCCAGACCGGGCTGAGCTGAGCAAGGCCCACTCAGCCGGGCCCGGGCAAGGCTGAGATGCTGCCGCAGCTGAATCCTGGCCTGGCTGCTGAGATCCTGGCTGCCCCTGCCTCCCCTCTCCCTGGGAAAAGTTTGCAGCATCTTCGGCCACTGCCCAGCAGAGATCATGCGACCAAAAAAGGAGCCCGGGAGAGATACTAACTCTTGCAGTACACAGGTGAAACTTACAGACATCAATCCTCTCTAGAGTAAGAGAAAGAGAAAGGGTAGGGACACGTGAAGAAACCAACATGGAGACCCTGAGATCAGTGAAGAAGGAGCCAAAAGCCCAGAGGGAGGAGAAAGGAGATGCTTTAAGCTGAAATTCTTTTGTAAGGCCATGGCCAGACTATTTCTTGTAACTCATAAATGCAATTGGGGAGATGTAATGTTCTAATTGCAGCTTGAGCAAAAATACCCGTGCTGAAGCAAGCAGTTGTTGAAGTAGCTGTGGTCTAATGAGAAACTCGAACAGAGAGAGATGAGGAAACATGCCATAAAGATGGAAAAGATCAGAACCCTTGCCACAGGGATAGAAGAAGAAAATTTTTGCTCCCAGAGATAGGAGAAGAGAAGCCTTGCTCCAGGCATAGGAGAAACCTTACTTCCTTAGAGAGAGAAGAGAAAATCCTTTGCTTTCCTACTAGAGCAGCTCATCCTTAAAATAGTACCCCATAAGACAGAGATGAGGGAAGGTACTTTCACATTGCGAACAGATTTCGTTTACCAAGCAGCTGATTCGCTGTGATATGAAGCAATGAGAGAACAATTTTCTTCTGGAAAAATCTCCATGGCATGGCAGGAGATACTCCTCTCCCTGATGGAACTGAAGAAAGACTGTTTTAGAGGCAGTAAACTGACTGAAAGTCCTAGTTTTTATCTCTTTACGTTGTTGGTGGGAAGGAGAAAATGAGGTGGGGGGAGGAGAAATGTTCTGAAAGTTAATTCTGATTCTTATTATTTTTTTTTTAATTCTGTTAATAAAACTGTCTTTATACCTTTAAAAGTTTTGAACCTGCTTTGCATTTCTCCTAATCCTTATCTCACAACAAAAAATGAGTAAGTAATTTTAGTGGGTACACTGGTGTTTGGCCAGAGTGCTCAACTCACTACATTAAATTGATGCCATGACTTGGATGGTGAACTAAAACCACTACCCTCACCTTCCCCAACAGACTCTTTAGTGTCCGTCCTGGAAATGTCTTTTTTCCATTGAACACAAAAAGGAAGTGTTCGATACCCATGAGAAAAGTTCAGAAGATTAAATGAAACACAACCAAAAGAATTATCAACTTCCACAAGCTCAACCACTGCTCTGTGTTCATTCCAGGCAGACTCTAGTGACATCACCTTGATTTGCTACCCCTAGAAACTGTCAACCTGCTCTTCTTCTGAGTGAGTCACTAATTGCTTTCTGTTCCCCTTTATATTTTCAATATCTGAATGAGATAGTAAGAATAGCAGAATAGTGATGTTTAAGATTCACAGAAATACTTCATAATTTCCTGGCTACTGTGGAAATCATAAAAATGACCATATAATTAAAATAGGTCACTGAATATTAAATTAATAATAAAGACCAAAAAAGCACATTTGAAAGCTGTGTTTGAATTTTGCAACACATAGGGAATGTTTAATTAAAAGATTCACAGACTATTTAGCTAGTTCATCAGCTCTGTAAATAAAAAATAACATAAATGCATTTAAAAGAAATAGAAAAAAAAAAAAAAAGAAACATTTTACCAGCTTTAATCTCAGCACTCCAAACCTTGAGAATATTTGGAAGACATTCAGACAGTTCATCTTTGTGCTATGTGGTTTAGGGGACCTGTGACCTGAAAGGTTATGAAGTGAATGCTTGTCTTTTTCACGTGGTTTTCCTTGCAGTTCTGTATTTCACCTTTCACATTTCAGCTTTTAGTACATCTTGTGTAAAGATTAATAGAGAAAGCTGTGAAAACAGTAGTCAGAGAATGAAATACCTCTTACTGGATTTAGTCCTGACCAGTATTTTCTAATTAATATTTTGATATCCTGGTTGACATCATAAACATCTGCCCTCGCCACTCCTTGGCTAAATAGTTTCTGATTCTCCTGTTTCCAGAAACAAATCAACACAATTAAATATGAGAGGTTGCTATTAAATTAAGACATGTAAGTTGGAAGTAGGAGCAATCTGACAGATGGAGCAAGTGACTCACTGAGAGTCCCTGCCCCAGTTTTCTCAGTAACACAAAGTTCAGAGTTTTTGTCTGAAATTCTCAACCCTATTTTTGTTCTAAACTCAATTTAGCTTTCAGGTTTCTACCAAATATATTCCAAATCTCCTTCAGTGTCTCCAGTAGCTCAGTACATACTCACAGCACATAATAATTGTAGTCTATTAGGGGATGGAAATTTTTCTATTTATAAGTAGTTGAGACAAATTTCTGAGAAATTCCAGTCATGCCCCCTATCTAGAAAAGGCCAGATGCTCACAGTAGGTGCTGGATGATTATCTTGTTTCAAAGACCTAACCTTTATACAGGCTTCCCTGGACTTTTGCAATAGAACATAGTAATACTCAAGTTGACTTTCTGTTTGCACAGCCATTAGCAAGTTTTCTTACAGATTTTATTCTCTCCTTATCATTTCCATGCTTCACCTGGAGAATCACTGCATCAATGAATGTCATTTCAGGGAGGATGCTGGAATAACAGAAAAAAACATGTACTCCCGTGCTTTTAAATTCTTATGCTTGGATTTCTTTTTTTTGTTAAACAACTATGCTGGAATGTATATGGAAACAAAGGAGATGTAATCAAAGGTTGCTGCCTAACATTGCAAAGTGGGTTTGATTCATTGATTTGACTTTCATTTTGTTTATTTGACACAAAACAGAGTGAATAACTTAAAACAAGGAATTAGTTGCTACTTGTCAAGAATTATTTAATTATTATTCTTTAATGACCTTTTACATAAAACAATAGAATTTTAAATGCAAGCATTTAGATCTGCTTTTAAGTCTTAATATCTTCATACAGACCTTGTGAACTTAAAACCTGAATAGGTCAAGCATTTAATGTTAAGAAAAATAATTTTTAGTTAACAAGAGATAGAGTATTCGACAGAAAAAACCCCACTAATTCAGTTTAAAAAAAGATCAACTTACCAGATGTAGGAGATCTATTCCGCGTCACTATGCTCTAAGCTGCAGCAAAGGATGACTTAGATAAGGAAGCAGGTTACTAGAAAAACTGATACTGTTTGGTATATGGATTCAGTTGTCTGCAAAGATAGCACTGGCTAGTGAGTGTTTACGCCCACATGTTTTGTCTTAATATTTATTTAATATTTTTAAGGTTGAGCTTATTGGTCACATAAAATATATTCAAAATTCTTTAATCATTTGGAATTTTTACCTCACAATTATGTAATTAGTGTTCTGAGCATCAAGTTAACTAAATGACATAATACTATTTTCAAAGTGCGGTTTTGGCCAAGCACTTCTCCTATTTATTAAAAAACTACCACTCCTACCTGCTAAGCAAGTTAATGTCCCCAGTTCCATTTTTCTATTTAGATTAGATATTAGGAAGAAATTCTTTACTATGAGGGTGCTGAGGCCCTGGAACAGGTTGCCCAGAGATACTGTGGATACCCTGTCCCTGGAAGTGTTCAAGGTCAGGCTGGATGGGTCCTTGAACTACTTGCTCTGTTGGAAGGTCTCCCTACCCATAGTGGGAAGGTTGGGAATAGATGATCTTTAAGGTCCCTTCTAATACAAACCATTCTATGTTTCTTGGTAGTATCGATGGTAGTAATCTGTTGTATCTATGAATCATCCCAAGCTGGGTATAGTCAAGTATCTTTTATTGCTCTAATTGTTACAGTAATGAATTATGTCCAAGAAAAGAAGAAGGTAGTTACAAAATATTTCAAAGTAGTTTTAGTGACTTATAAAATCAGTATGACATAGCCAATCTGAAAGCTTCGAAGTTGTTGGTTTTTTTTGTTGTTGTTGTTGTTGTTTTTTAATATGACTGCTTTCAGATATATAGGTCTCTGCCAAGGGTAATTCAACAAAATTTAAAAGAACTGGCAGCTCAAATTAACGCTAGCTTCCAAGCTGCTTGTAAAAAAAGGCATTTGTTAGACTAAATGATCATGCCGCTCTCCTACCTTTGTTCTTCTTGACATATTCTCCTCTGCTTCAAGATGATCTCACAACAGCTATGATCAGACTGTTTTTCTCCTGATCTTACTCTCACATACCCATGAGAGACCCTTATGACTGGTCCTTCAAGTTTGCATTTTACAAGGTGCCTTCCCAGGCAATGGCTACGCAAGGTTATAACTTTGTTATTAGTAAATACTTCACAGTTAAATCCATTAAATTTATGATGATTTGATTCACTTTTGGATGTGATTCATGTGGCATTCATCAAAAATTCTCTATGAAGAGAATTTTGCAGGTTTCTAAATACACATTCCTGAGGGTAGCTTTATACTTCCATTTTAAAAAAAAAAATTGCCAGCTTAAGAAAGAGAAATTTTATCTTGGCTGACACTTTACTAATGGACTGAAATGAAAGGAAAAGTCTCTTTTGTAAAGAACAAGCTCATTATTGAGGAAGTGGTTAGAAGTAGGGAAGTTCAGATTAACTAGGGATCAAAACCAGCTGAAAGACCATAGAAATTACAAAATTCAGAAAATCTGACAGAGAGTAAATGATGTTTTTGTGGTGTCTTAATGGTTGCCTCCTTTTTTTTTAAGAAAAAGTAACAGCAGTGATCACTTGAAATATGAGTCAAATACTGAGTCAACTATGTGTCAAGTGCAAATGGAGTTATTTGCATTTGACTCTGTAAGAAGTAAATCTTTTTTTAGGATTCCCAAAAATCTCCAAATGTGGCTGCTGATATCAGAGAATCTCTGTGTTGGTCAGAAATATTTTATTTGTATAAGCAGAAAAATAAAACAAATATGCAGATAATAAAATGGGGGTCTAAAACTCTCAATTAGTTTTGTGGCAAAGAGAATATAAAATCTCTATAATTATGTCAATACATTCATCTAGGTTGAACACAATTAGAGGTACGTAAAATATTCCATATACTTTTTACTATTATGGTCATTAGTGTTCCAAGCTTAATGCATGCTTCATTATCTAGAAATTCATGTTATTTGCATTTTAATAGGATTGTATCTGGGCTTGCTGCATCCTTCCTTTGCCTATAATATTCAACAGCTAAAGCAAGATAGTAAATAAGGATTATAGAATTCAAATATATTCACTTAAGTAACTTAGATTTCTTACTTGTTAGTTAAAACATATTCTGGCACACCAAAATCCACATGACATGATACTGATATGGGCAATTGATCTGCAAAATTATTTTTCCAAATTTTAAGGCAATTTTCATCATTTAAAAGTGATTTAAAGTGATTTAAAATTTATTTTCCTGAGAGTACACCCTACAGAAAACAAATTTCTTTTTCTCATTTATATGCTATCTGTGTACAAAGAGTACACAACAATCACACAATATCTTAAAGAATTTGAATAATTTTTTGATAGACCTCAAGTACACCATCAAATACATTCATTAATGTCTGCTTTGTAAAAAAAGTGATATACAGCAACCTTACATTTTTTAATATCAGCACTCACTTTTCTGCTGAGGAGAAATCTATTTGAAGGAAATGAACGCTTTAAAAAGAAATTTATTCTTCTATACTCTGATCTCTTTCAAGATCTTTCCTGTAACTTTTAAACCAGTATTTACTCTTCTATAACTTCTAAATCTACAACACCCATTCCTGATAATATCAGTAATCTTACAGTTACAAAAGAAATACAAAATCTGCACTTTATACCTCTGGGCATCAAATTCTATAATTACAAGAGCTATCTATCTATATGAATATTTTTATCTTAAAAAGAAAAATCTGAAGGGAATATATATTGCTACATCAAAAATATGTTTCATTAATAAAAGAGAGATGCTTGTCTTTAAAGTATCATCTCTATTTTAATCTGATATCTTCTCTAAAATTATACAGTAGCTCTCATTGTAAATATAACTTCATAACAATGCTGAAGATGTTTTTTAATAGGGCAAATATATCTGTTGTAACTGTTTACAATTAATGGTCTTTTTTATCTAGCCATGGCTCTTCATGGTAAAGAGGCATCAAGGATTACACATTAGGGGAGTTATTGTACTCTTTAAAAGGTTATATTATTGCAGCACTGTGCCATATATATACAACATTAGTTATTGCCACCATGAACTTGTCAGACACAATTTTTCATTAAAAAATCCTGAATACCTATGAGGAAAATTTATCAAACCAAACATTAAAAATAAAGAAGTATAAAAAAGGTACATTATTGTTTTCTAATTTTTTTTTCGCCTCTGTTGAGAGAACATTAGAAAGACTTCTCATTTTCTCATATCAAAGCAATGTTTTGACAACTCATTTCACATATTCCTTGGTGGGTTCTCCAACATTTTCCCCCTTCCTTAAGGAAGCTCACTAGTGTTTAATATATGAAACTAAAACCTATATTTGGGTGAATAATTTGAAAGTAAAGGAGTATCTCACTTCTCTAAATAACTGCAGCTTTCAGTCTTATGTCATCCTCTTATGTATTTGGGAAATCTATTTTTAAATCAGACACATAATTAATTATATAAAAACAGCGTCTTTGTAATTCTGTAAAACTAATGATCTTCCTGTATTCATTGTTAACACGTTGGTAACCATGAAAATAGTGAGCAAACCTAAGTCACAAAAGAATGAAAAAGAAATAATGCAGTACATTTCACACCGTTATTCTCTATGCAATGCTTCTAGACTGTTTTCCTGATATACTTGCTTCTAGGTTTTTTAGCTCAAACCACCTCTAACACAAAGAAAAAATAAAAAAGCTATAAAAAAATCTACATATAAATTGTACATACACTCTTTATCTATTTGTCTATTCTGTTTTTAAAATGCAGGTATATCTATATTATTCAAGGTTTTTGTTTTTACACCTTGGCACCGGATGGAGACATTTTCTCTGTTTACATTCCTAGTTTCATAGTCAGCATGATTGCAACACTACCTCCCTTCCAAAGCCCCAGTAAGTTATGTTTGGTATTTAAATATGTGGTATTAACATTGATTCAGTACTAACTAAAGGTTTAATGTATTTCTTTTGGGAGCTGGAAAGAACATGAAAGTGGAGCTTTTGAGCTATTACACAACAGCAAAAGAGCTTCCTGACATAAAAAGAAACAAGTTTTTATTGTTAATCATAATTATTATCATACCAGAACTTTAAAAAACAGATACAAAAAAGGAGCAGGCAACCTCTCTTTTATCTAAATATTAGCTTTTGTTGGAGTACACCATAAAATATATCAGGTTATTACCCTTTTTCAAAATAAAGATTTGTCTAAAAATCAATTCTTTCACCTGAAATGGCTAATACTAGAAATATCTTATTTGTGAAGCATTTTGAATGATAGAATGACCTTTATTCTAAAATGTTCTTAGATAAAATTTGAAAAATTTAAGACCATAAGGTATCTGGGACATAGCAGAGGTACCCTGAATGGGAAAAAGAAGGAAATATTTGGACAAATTTTGACTATCAAATATTACACCATTTTCAGTTCTGTTTACACTGAGTTTTTGTAATACTAAGGTCCGACAATATTTTAATAATTTTAAATTGAGTTTTGAATTTCACCAACTGCTTCTAGCTGGTTTTGAATGACAGAACTCCTCACTGGAGAAACTCAAAAATAGGAATGAAGAAAAATCATGCAGAAAGGCATGTTGGACTAGATCATGGGAATTTTTGGCTGTAATTTCTAAATACAATGCTAAATTTGGAAATTTATTATTGTACTTCTTGACAGCAGTGAGCATCATTAGAACAATCCTCAACATTCAACCTGTTATTTTCAGAATATAATTGCCTGAGAAAGCTCAGTTTGACAACACATGCTGCATGGCGTTTTATGTCAAACTTTGTTCTCCAGAGGACTTAAAAGTGGATATTGCCAGTTAACTCAGAACAACTTTCTGAGTCTCACAGATAACAATATTAAAACATCTTTCTTAATATGTATATTTAATAAGAAGTAAGCAGCACGACTGTTCTGAGGAATATGTTGTTTCTGCAATAAATGGGTTATTAGGAGACATATGTTACTTAGATTCTAATTTTTTTTCAAGTCATAACATGAAAATTTTGCCCATGGGCAAGTCTAAATACGTTTACACAAATTTAAGTCTGAAGTTTAAACATGACCTTTCTATTTTATATAATATTTTTTTTTACTGTTTAATTTATGATACATCAATTCATTTATATATATGCTTCTGTTTAATAATGTTTCTGAGCTCTCTACCTCACCACTAAGGAGACATGACTGGAAAAGTAATTGACTATACTGTGATGTCTGACTTTGGAAATTTACTTTATCTGTACTCTCACTCACACACTTTTCTTTTAAAAATAGCAAAACAAAAGCAAACAACAACATAGACAATGGGAAAACCCATTTATAAAGTCTTACACATGAAAGTTTTCCAGATTTAGGTGGAAACAAGTCAGATTAATGAAAAACATTGTTAACTAACTACAGCCACACTAAATCACTTAAAAGTAGTTAATGGAGGGCAGTCAATTCAATACGATGCTCTGTGATAGCAATTCTCCTGTTCCTAGAGTTGCAGAGCCTGATCTTTCAAAGTAGGTTAAGCAAACCATAAGATCCCTTCCAGAGTGAGAGAACAGCTGACAATTACAGCTGTGGATTGCTTTGCTTTCCTGGGGCCTCATTCAGATTTTATGGTTCTCTTGCTCTCTTAGTTGCTTTCCTTTCCTGTTGACTGAAACTGGTTGAAGCAGTTGGTATGTTAAAGAAACAGTTCATGCATGAGAACATATGCTGTGTGCATGAACCACACCTGTGCAGAGCCCCACATCCTGCTTTAGCTCCTTGTCAGCCCTCAGTATGACTGTGGCAGGGGGAACACTGACCTGTGCAGACAGCTGTACTTCCAGAGGACAACCAAAGCGTGGCTGAAGGGTAGCTGTGAAGCTGTTCTGAGAGGATGCCAGGACAAGGGAGAATCCCTGGGCAGCATAGCACTTGGGAGCCCTCTCAGGGACAGTTATATTTTCAGCTGCCTGACCCACCTTCCCCTCTACTGCTTGTTAAATATGTCAGCATTTTTGTTTAAATATGATCACTAACAAAAGACTTCATTCTGAAGTCTTGAGTTTTTTCTCACCACCTTTTCACTCTTGCATGCTTTTCCCATTCCTCTTTGAGGTGTGCAATCAAAGCAGCAACTCTATATTTTCTTCTGCAGGCAGCTGCAGGGATAAGGAAAGTCCCAGTCTAACTGTGAGCCCTCCCCTATGATTTGTGACCCACAGGTTCAAAATAGGGGTTTAAATCTTGATCTTCCTATAACCCTGAAAATAAGACAGGCAATGCTATAGTTATGTTGGCTTTTTTGTTTGTTTGTACTTTTCTTCTTGTTGTTCTTCTCAATGTCAAGAGAAATTGACTGCTTACAGATCATAGTCACCTATGAACTTGCACAGTGTTGTGCCAAGATAAATTTATTTGCTTTAACTATAGTTTTTCTAGGAGTATTCTTGCCAGAGACATAGATCTGGATGCTGCCTTTGTAGGTCATTGAAGAGCATAATTTATCTTTCTTTTTTGAAAGCATATACATACTGAATAAATAAATACAGAACTGCTTAAAGTTAAATTAATACAGTCATAAGCAGAAATCCAACACATAAGCAATATATGATTTAGAGTTTTGTTGAAAATACAGTTAATAAAATTTGATTAGCATTGCTTTAGAAAGAAAAGAGAACAGTCAGAAATAAGATGTATGCAAGAAAGCATGCATTTTATTTTTAAATATAAATCACCTAGTAAGAATTTTAGTAGGCGTAGTTCAGCTAATAATTTATCAGATTTTTTAGCAAAATTTTCCCTGAAGGAACTAGAAATACATTCCTTACAAATTCCTTTCTGTGCTACTCAAATAGTAAATTTAAGATATCCTGACAGCAACTCAAATCCACGAACATTGCAGATACTTTGACATCTGATAAAAATACAGAAATTCTTAAGGAGAAGGCAAAACTTTCTCTACAGTTTATCTCATTGTTTCCTCAATCTTTATCTATCCTATGGGAAAGCTGAGAATATTCAAAAGAGCTAAGGTTTACCAACAAAACCATTAAGAATCATGCATATGACTTCTCCTCTCTTTAATTCTTATGCTTCAAAGTAAAGAGATGATGCACATAAATTAGGCTGCACCACATACCTATGAGAGTTGAATTATTGGAAGTCTTGCAGTATTTTGTTTTCGGAGATATTCTCATGTGAACTAAAGCTTAAAAAAAAGGTATGTTACTATTTTGTTTCTACCCATACTTCTTCCTGAAGATGATAACATTTCAGTCTCATGATAAAATACTACCACAGCCATTTACCACATTTTATGTCCTTTATGATCAGCAAGAGAGGATTCAGGGGGCAGTTTTGTCTTGGTCTGTCTGGATGATGTCAGCAGAGTCAAAAGTTCACAGAAGCACCCAGCAACTTTCACAAAATCAAGCACCTTATCAACAAGCAGTAATATATTAAGCCAGTACACATGCATTTTTTGGTAATGAAAAGTAGAATATATACCTTGAAGACTACTAGATGAATATACCAGACTTTGGGTAAGAGAAAAAAGGACCTTATATGTTAAAATTAACCATTTATTTCTATGGATTTTGCAAATACAGTTAGCACTTAAGTCACATTTGAATGAGAACAGATATTATTGTCTCTTTTTGGACTGGTATTAACACCTGGATTAAAATCTAGAATCCTTCAATTATTGCAGGCTCATATTTACATATAAATTTTCCGTGGCATTTTCTTGAAATGCATATGCAGGATATTTTTTTGTAAAAGAAGGATCTGTGAAACTCCACCTGCCTTTGCTACTAATGTATCAAGTATCCTCAAATGTTTCTCACTGGTACTACAGATCATCAGGAGTGCTAAATAATCATTAAAGAGCAACAACATTGCCTTCCTTCAGTTCTGCCTTAAAGTTCATCTCATGTCACACCTGCAAACTATGGTAGTAAATGCTCCATTGATTTAAAAAGCATTTGTCTTATAATCCATCCACTTAACTTGTGTATTTCCTGCATTAAACTCTCTATGTTATTCTGTGGTATTAATTTAACAATGAGTATTGCTCTTAAGAAATTTGTTGCCCATCTCAGAATTTTTTTTCTATACACATTTCCTAGCACACTGGAAACCTCATTCCTAAAGTCCTGATAAGTATATTTTAGGATTCACAGATCAAATAATGATCAGAAATCAATTTTTTTTTTAATTAATGATTTAAACAAGGGATACAGCGGTATACAGCTACTGTATTCTCCAGAGTTCAAATGTCAAATATTACCCTCATCTGCAAAAGGACTTAGTTCCCTACTTGCACCAAAAAAGTGAGAAAAAAGCCAAATATGTTAGTGCTCTGTGCTACTCACATAGAAAATAGGTAATAAATCCCCTTTTCTCAGGCACTAAGAAGCCCAGGATTTTAATTTCTTTTCTATGCTTGAAGTTGCATTACAGTACACATATCTGTGATCTGAATCTTTGTAATTACTAATTTTTGTTAGTAGATTAATGCTTTTATCCTCTCAATCAATATCAAAAACTCTGTGTGAAAATAGATATCACCCCAGATATCAATCTGTGCATTTGTAATCATATTTGTTTCCTGTAAGATTAATTCATGAAGATGTCACTGAAAATCCTTCCCCCAGCTGTACTATGAATGTTACTTTCCAATAGTTTAGATTAAGCAAATAATGTCTGACTGCAAAAATTATGGAGTACCAGTAAGAAACCCCCTGCTGCTCACTTCATATGCACATATATGTATTTATGTATGTATATATGTATATATGCATGTTTTTCTACATGCAACCCCACCCCAAAACAACCCAATAACATAATAAATATAAAAAAATAATTCAAATATTTGAGATATTATTTTCTTCAGTTACACCATGACATTTTTTTGAACATTCAGACATCTGGTAGAATTATGCAGTCTTACTGTGTAAATAAAGATACCGCCACATTACATGAGGAATTGCCATAAACGCTTTGCACTTTTCTGTAATAGCAGCTGTTATTTGGGTTTTTAGATCAAAATGAACTTTATAAAACGTATGTTGCCTGTGGCAGTGGGAGACAAAGGTAGTTTCTACAACCCAATTCATAATCACTGGTGATCTATTGCACAAGGAAGGAGAAGAAGAAAGGAGATGTTAGAACTACAGACATTCTCCCTTAATTCCAACACAGTATCAATAGCTTCATATCTGATAGTCCAGATGATCTGTTTTATACTGATTTTGAATTCAGTTTGGCCTTAGCTGGAGATACTGACCAGTATTTCCCTGGGTTAAACCTGGACTGTTCTGAATAACAAACCAGGACTTTTGCAAAAGAAACCTAGAATACCATAAGAATACTATAAGCCACCCAGCAGTAACAGGTAACAGAGAAAGAAAAAGGCATCATTTTTCATAAGTCTTTGCAATATTGGAGACCTGACAAGTAACATGTCCAGAATTCTCAACGCCCTGTTACTTCAATTCCATTTTTAAAAAATCACTTTTCATTACACAGAAATCATGACACATTTTTGTCTTTTATCTCTTTAACAGAGGAAAAAAATCAGCTCTAACTCCTGTGAAGAAATAGATAGAAGCTCCTTTAGTGGAGGCCAAGACACTCAGATCAAGATTTGTTTCTAAAAACTGAGTCACTTGTTTGTCAGATCAGTAATAGAATTCTCTGAGACTTATTTTTTCTTCCTTTTTCTTATATAATTTTCAAAGTATGACTTAAAAGAGTTTAATAAATCTAAGGTACAAAAAGTCTTATAATGAACCTGTCAAAGGGCTTGCTTGTAATTTGCCTGAAAGTATATTATTTCCTGAGAATGTGATTCTGTCTTCATATAATTCTTCCTGAAATGCCCAATGTAGAACCCTGAAAATGGATGTTGACAATTTTGTATACCATCCACTGGTGGTTGCTATCCTAATATGCTGCCTGAAATGCCTCAGAATAAAGATCAAGTGTAAATCAACTTCATCTTGCAAAGAAAAGTAATTTGATGTTTTTTTCTGAAAAAAAGGCCTTTCTTCTGAAATGGTTGAACCTAGCAATGTATAAATGTATCTTTCTAATTGTTAACAAGATTTTAATACACATTAAGTACTACTGTTCCAGTTAATGCCATCAGGGTTTAACACTTTTTTGTTGGAATAGTCCTCATGATAGTAGCAGTGGCATAAGAGCTAAGTCGAACTGATACTGTATTCCACAATTCATTTTACATAGACAAGTATCCAGCTGGTGTGTGGATCTGTGATTATTCTTCACTACTCTTTCAGTGCAGCACTTTGTTCAGCAC
>WEKY01015677.1:0-16727 GCA_013390045.1 Picathartes gymnocephalus
GAGGTGACGTGAAACCACTACATATGCTTACTTAGGGCAGAGAGAACTGAAGGGATTAGCTGGTATCTAAAGGTGTAGCCAGGAGCAGGATATGGATTATGATGCCTACTGCCCAGCTCCTCATAATGATGACCATGTCTAGTGTGGGAGAGTTCTTGGGGTGCAGAACCTTCACAGACAGATATGAAAACAGACATTAATGGGACCCCAAAAACAAGGGTACTAATCTTGGAATCCACCTCTTGAAGAAAGACAATCACCAGCTATGCTTAACTTTAAAGAGAGTATTTATCACTCCTGTTATGATTACTCACTGATTTCATTGTAAGGCAATTAAATATTTGCTGGTTTATGAGGTTTTGCTGTGTACTATCTTTAACTATTTGGATTGCTGACAACTGGAAAAAAACTAGAGCTATTTTAATTGCTATATAAAAAAAATATTTGATTTTTGGAAGAGAAAAATATTAATTGAGAAATTCTGACTATAAGTAAGAAGCAGTGTTTAAAATTCCTAGGAAAGATCATTTATAAGAAACACAAATTCTGATTTATCACAAAGTTTAGATAATTTTTGGTGTTTCCAACCAATCTATCATGAAATAAGTTACAAGTATTTAAAATGCCACTAACTACAGATAATATTATAATGTAAGCAAATATCACCTTCCATGTCCATTTTCAAAAAACAAAAGTTTAGCTTATGAAATACAGTTTGAATTTTTGTTTCCAAACAAATAAAAGATAGGTTAGATTTTGAATATGTTCATTTAGTAGTTTATCTTCCCTCATTTACACTGTTTCCTTGCCCATGTAAGCAGAAAGCTGTGCAAATGAGAAGTTGGGAGCTTTTTTGCTAAATATAGTGGTGTTAGTAGTAGAAGCTTCATGGATTGAGTTCTGATATCTAAGCCTGTGAGCTACACACTGTGGATGTCTTACAAAGTGTCATTTAATAACTGACAAATTGAATTTCTCAGAAGCTCAGGAGTAAATCAAAATTTCTCTTCAAATTAATAAGATTGATACATGCTTCATATATGCAATGCATACTTTTACATTTTCTAGGCTAAATGGTTTCATATATAACAGGAAGACAGAAATAAAATCTAAACAAACAGAATTCTGTTTTTGTTTTACTTGATTCATAGATTTCTTCTGCTTTTCCAACTGTCTCATAAATATATTTTTCCTGACTGGCAAATCACTCCAAAAATCTATTTCACCAAAGCACATTTCACCCTAACTGTAAGACGGCATTTATCAAAAAGATGTAGAGTTTTGGCTGGATACTTAACCTAGATGGACAGACAGCACACTGCATGAAAGTGAAGACAAGAAAGATACCAATCAGGATTTCTTGGGGCTTCATTCAGCACCCACCTCCTACTTCACAATAAATTATAGCTAGCTCTGCATGGACAGTCAGTGTACTTAGTATTTTCTCTGGCAGATCAGAGAATTCTAGATAAACTACAGATAATATTTAACCATCCTTTCAGAGGAAAAAAAAATTCAGCTGTGTTCTGGCTGCACCTATATACACTGGATGTAGGGTGGCAGAGACTGGATTAAAAACCGCGAATAGGGAATAATTAAATAATGAAGGAAATTAGACTTTAAAAAGGGCAGGAATAGGAACCTAACTACATAGAAATAACTATCCCTTTTGGCCAGACCTGTAGTAGGTGGACATTGGCATAAATTCATGGGAATTTATATTTAATCTCTAGAAGATCTTAACTTCACTCAGTGGCAATGCAATTAGAACATTTAGAAGGAAATAAACTTGGGAAGTGTATTTTATGGGAAAGCTCATCAATTCCAGAGTTTGCAGAGTAAATAATATTTTTAAACGGCCTTCACAAAGTGCAATCACGTACCAGTTACAACATACCAACTCTCCAATCTGTGGCAGAGCCACACCCTGCAGCAGTGCCAAAGACAAGCACACACCTTCATGTTGCTACTTGTAGAAGAAGCTAATTGGAAAGCACCCTGCAATCCTCACTGTGATGTATTCATTAACCGAAAGGGCAAAAAAAGATTTACTAACTCCAACAAGTTTTCATATTTATGTTTGAATGGAAGAAGCAGATTGAAGTCTCAAAGGGTGATCCAAGACAGTTGGTGACAGGTGAGGAAATTATCAATTACTCAAGGCTAAAGTCTACAAACAAGTTTTAGTGCTGTCATTCTTATTTAAATCCTGCAAAGTTATCTTGTAGCTTAAGAACTGTGGACAGAGACAGCTCCCTGGCCTTTGTCTGATGACTTCTACCTGAAGTAAATGTACTGAGACGGTGGTGCTGTATAGGTGCTGTATAGCAGGAACACCTGACCTCTCCTGCCTCTCAAGCCAGGTATACTTCTGAGGCAGAGGCTGTGGAGTCAGACATGGACAGACTTGGGAAGCTCTAGTCCTTGCTTTCCCTTTAACTACAGTGGGCAGGATTTGGACAATGTTTAGACCCCAGTAAAGAAGTAACATTTAAGTGCATACAAAGTTCTTTATTAAAATTATGGTTAGTAAAGCCTTTAGCATTGTCTGTGCACGTGGACCATGAAGAATGCCCTGGTGATACCAAGCAGGGGTCTTGGAACTGGTGCTATTTAATCCAAAACTCAGTTTGCACCAGCCTTTTCCAGCCTCTGGCACTCCTACCCATTCAAATATTATGTTCAAAAACTAACACCTTTACTAGACTCATTAATATTTTCATAAGACTCCTGAAAACATCAAATTAATTTGATATATTTGTTACATTCTATGATCTGTATTAGATAACACAAATTCTTTCAATAATGATATGCCTTCAATTTTGCAGACTTAGTAAAAACCAAAACTGTAGATGCAGCATATTTTCGAATATCATGGAGATTTGAATATGCCTACAGATTTTACAGAATAAACAAGAGCCAGTTTACATAAAAAAATCTCAAGTCCAAATAAGAATATTTGCCTATATGAAACAGTCATGGCAGCTGTTCAGAATTTTATTGCGATTTGTTTGAAGTTACTCCTTTATATCAGCTGCCAGCCTGTTAGTATGAGCCAAGTAAAGAATTGGGTATGGGTTTGGATACCTGTCATTCTGTCAGGGCCTTATGTAGGCCTGGTATAAAATACTAGGCATGGTGCCAGTAGCTCTATAGTAGGTAGCAGGAATTTAAAATATCACTGATCCAATCCCAGTAAATAATGGTTTGTTTACAAACTCCATGCCTGAAGGCATGCTTACTGACCAGGGTCACAAAGATGCTACCTTTGTTTCTGGAATTTTTGCTGCATGTTAGGACCACCTCTGGTAACTAAAAAGCAGTGAGAGCCTTTTCACGGACTTCAGTGAAAATGGATGAGGCCTGAAGTAAAGCAAACAACTGCCTGCTAGTGAATATGCCCAAAAACAAAGTATGGAATGGCTCATTCATGTTCCCGAGGTCAGAAAAGACATCTGTGAGGATGGCCCTCTGTTGAAATCCTGAACTAAAACAGTTCCAGGCAATTTGCTTTTCCTTCTTCTTGCCAAGATGCTACTTGAGTAAAACAGAGGTAAAGACACCCACTCATGTAGGTGCTGTTGGGAGAGGTGTTCTTTGTAAAGAACAGCTTGACAAGAGAAGCTGTGGATGTCCTATTCCTGGAAGTGATCAAGACCAGGCTGGATGGGGCCCTGAGCAACCTGGTCTAGTGCAAGGTGTCCCTGCCCATGGCAGGCAGGTGAGAACACAATGATTTTTAGGGTCCCTTCCGACCCAAGCAATTCTCTGATTTTATGATATGCTAAAGAAATACAAGCATCATGTTCCTTGCAATTAAGATACCTCAGAGAGAGCAGAAGATGTGAAATTAAAAAAAAAAAAAAGAAGAAAGAAAAAAAAGTTAAGAGCAACAGCAAGAAAAGTAAAGCAATAAATATCACCTGTGCTATACCTGGCTGGGCATGCCTGCTATCCCAAGGCCATTTCTATTGTCTGACCATTCATTTTTATTAGTCACCAGACCTCCTTCCTGATTAAACATCACTGTTATGCTGTTCTGTAAACAAGCAGAAATACGAAACCTGTTTTTCCTGGTGTATCTCAGTAAAGCCTAAGCAATCCAAGAAGCTCTCTTTGATCTATGACTCCTTAATTAAAGAGCCACTTCGCATATCTGCGCCTTCATCTGACTTGTCTCATGGTACAGGCCTGTGAGGCAGGTATAAATTTTTATCCCTGTGATACAGACTAGAGTTAAATTCTTGCTTTAGTAATTTAAATTAAAAAGGAACTGGTGTCAAATGGTGTGATATTAATGCCATTTAAAATTACTAATACATTCCTAGGAGCTCTAAAACACTTCAAAATCTATTGTAAAATTTAAAGGAAGAAAAAATAAGGTCAAATAGCATGTAGATGCTATGCACATATGAGCCCTCAGTTGGCAGTTTCGGGAATACTTTTATGTTTCTATATTTAATATTTATGAAGAATAACATGGATGCTGATAACATGATCCAGAAGAAAAATGCTGATGTTCAATTTACAAGGTCTGGTGGGCCTGAATCTTCAGAGGAAATCACCTGTATGCTTGCCTTCCCACAGGAAGGGATCTCTTTTTACAGATGCCTTTGAAATTGACCCAGAGGATATAGAAAATACCAGTGTTCATCCTGCAGTTTAACAACAGGCCCTTTTAGATAGGAGACCTACCCTCAAAATGAAGGAAGCTGTATAGAAAGATAAGCATCCAAAAAGATCCTTGCAGTAGTTTTAACAAGATGATGTAACATAAACCTGGGAGAATAAATGAAATCCAGTGAGAGAAACAGAACCAAGATGAAAACATAAAACCATAAGCAACACTTTTAAAATGACTTTTCTTAAAACAGGCATCTACTAAGACCTCAAAAAGACAATTATAGTCTTAATTTCTATCCTTACTAAAAACAGACTGTAGAAAAAGGAGCTGAAAGAGACTTACAGAAGTTAGATGCATTTAATTAGAGGAGCCAAACAACTGCAAGTATTTTGTGGAGGCCAGCCACAAATATCTCAGCTCCTTGTTCTATGTAAACTTTTCCAGGTTAGGTCAGTAGCCCCACTTTCTCCATAAAGTTATGCCAACTATTTTTAATGTGAAAAATCATAATTATAATTGAACAATACATAGAACAAATAGCATTTCATCAGTTCTTTTTATGACCTGTATGATGCATTGTGCCTCACTGCACTGTGAGGCACTAAGAAGTGGCAGGGTTGAAGGAGACAAGAGTGTGCCTGCAATTCATCTCTGTGAAATATCCATCTGCAGCTCATGTCATGTATTGCAGGCGTCCAGAAGGCTGGCTCCCAATTGCATGCTGGTCTCCTTTGTATGTTGAAATTTTCTAGTAAGCCAAAGTGCATCCTGTCCTCACAACAAATGGGAAGTTCAATTCTCAAAGCAATTTCCATCTATCTTAGCAATTTAGGTAACATAGTGCTTTGGGGCTGCTTGAAAAAATGGTGGCATTTGACTCCTAGAAGGGATTTGTAGAGGGGACAAGGTCCTTCACCTCCATGTTTCTTCACCTCCAGCTGACTTGCACACAAGATAGAAGTGGTGTTTTTTCTCTTCCCAATATCCTCCAATGCCAAACTCTCCATGGACTATTCATCTGTCTGAGCAAAATTCTGGCCATCAAAGACTGTGCCCAGTTTTACGTATTTGAGTGAAGAGGGTAGATGAAAAACAAACAACCAAAATAAACCCAGCCCATTGTTAGACACCCAGCTAAGATATGACTCCAGACTGCAGAAAAACAGTTAGGTTGTACAACATACCACCTCTCTCATGTCCATTATTGTTCCCACTGTTCATGTACTTCTATATGCTCTCTGCACTAATTTGCACCATCAAGGAAGTGTTCACAGTGCATCTCCCTGCCTGCTAGGAAGGCAGATGCTGCCATGTCCAAAAGGGTGCAAGTTTCAACTATAGCATGACCTAGAGAAGGGCTAAATATGCTAGTGTAGAAACCCCCTGTGGGAGTTTGCAGAGCTTTGGCAAACAGCATGGTGCTCAGAGAACAACTAAAATGAGAGTCAAGGAGTTATTATTCTCTAGTTTTATGGCTTCGGTTACATGCCTCTACAGAGAACACAGGAACTAACACTCTCTGTCAGGTCTGTATCCTGGGTATTGGGTCCAGGTGCAAATGGATAAGTGAAGCCACTAACCCAGTCAAGTCCTTCCTTGAACAATCAGGCTGGGAGGAATGGAAGATGAGCAGAGCCCTCAGTACAAAATCCACCCACCTGACTAAGCACAACCTGCTGATCTCCCAATTACCTCCCCAGGCAGTATCAGCCTCTCTGATAAGACGTCTCTACAGGGAATTATATGACTTTACAATCTTTTAAATTGTGTTTCATGTGAGAATCCTGAGCGGTTTTGTCAACATTGATGATAAATATTATTAAACATATTAGTCTCAAATAGAAAGGGGTCTAGTAAGATGTCCAAGATAATTTAAGTTGCCTGTGGTTAAGCTGGCACCAGAAATGACCACACTGACCTTCTACACATGTACATAGCAGAGATCCTTTGACTGTGAAGAGCAGCCAACTTTGAAAGTCTATCTGATTTTTTATTTCACCTTCACCATCTTGTATTCCATACACCTGTTGCGCTGCTCTTCATTGTTATTGCTTACTTCATCCTTCTGAGAATGAACAATAATTTAAATATTTTTAAATTTCTTTATCTAATAGCCAAATTTATATCTATTTCAGTACTATGACAGATCTTGAGAAGGAAGCAGATAGAATTCAAGGCTGGCTAAATTAACCCTAACCTAGGAGGCGTGTATTTAGTCCTGCCTTTGGCTGACATCCTTTTCAATCAGACACTCTCTGTGCACTGTTCTACATGTAGATATAAGCACATGCCTCCAGCACTTTTATCTGTTAGTCCTGAAGCAGTTATAAGAATGTGCAGGTCATCACAGTGGTATTAGGGAAACAAAACCATTAAAGGAAAAACGTGAACAGAAGCTGGTCAATTTTGAGGTGAGCTAATTAGGTAAAATATCAGCTGATAAAAATCAAAGTAATATTTTTTCCTCAAGCCAATCTTTCTTGCCGTTCCAATTTTGCCATAAAATATTGCTCAGTATAAACTTTTTGCTGACCAGGCTGAGCATAAATATTTAAGAACACTAAGCCAACTCTCATTGCACTAACACAGGAATCTTGTGACTGCATCAGTGTACAGCAGTATCAGAAGCAGCATTTTGCTTCCAACCTGATGGGCCAACAGGGTCTGCAAATCCTTGCAAACATGCTCACGTCCTATGAAAGGGAACACTTAGCTTGTAGGGAGACCTCATGATCTATTTGTGCCATAAAAGTAATCTTCAACTAGATGATTAAATCAGCTGATTGCAGAGCTTTGGGAACGTGGTAATACAGAAGACCCCAGAGCAGTTGCACCACAGACAGTCTCAGGTATTCGCAATGTCTGGATGAGCTCTGTGCTGTTCTTAACAATTGCAGGCCGGGATCCAGAATCCATGAGGGTAAATGACAGATACATTTCAGAGAGTTCTCTAAAACAGGTAATTCTAAGACATGATATATCTTATAGGTGGGAAGACAACAGTGCTCATTTAAATAATCAGAAAATATGATGTTTCCGGTGTAAGCCCCAAACAATAAGCTTTTTTGTTGCTCTTCTTTTTCTTGGCTTTGCAAACACATTACATAGCAACTGGAAAGTGACATACAGAGGCTGGCCAAAAAATGCAAACTCCATTTTTTGCTGCAGCATCAATTCTTTTGGACTTTGGGCTACTCAGTTCCCCAAGGAGTCAAGCAGCGATAATAACCCATTCCATGAGGAGTAATATGCCAGTGTACTATATTATACAATACACTGTAGCATATACACTTCACACATAGAAAACGGCTTGATTTTATACAGTCACTTATTACTAAACCTATTATTAATGAATTATGATTTTCCATGTAAGATATCACACTGATTTTATTAAATCTGAGTATGTCTATAATTTTGCCAGTGTGCAGGAACTGTCAGTTAAATAGCAAGATATAACACTAGAAATTCAGAAACTGTGCTGCAGATACAAATTATACAAGTTAACTTTAATAACTTGTAAGTAAGTAATTAATGCTTATAATTACTTACCAGCAAAGATTTTTTTTCATTTAAACCTAGCCTGCTTTATAAATTTCAATGTTTCTTCTTTGGAGAATTGATCAGGCAGTGTAAATCTTAACTATCCTGATACCTCCTCCATTACTCGATACTATTTAAGCACTGTAGTTGGTAATCAGAGAATGGCTGATGTATTTGGAAGCTAACATACATTTCAAACACTTGGTCAGTTCTGTACGGGGATCCTCCAGGGTGTTAAGGCTATCTTGTACCATGATAGAAGGCTTAAATATAAGCAGCATGAAGAAGTCTAGAGCCTGTCCTGTAAGACAACTGTAGTTGCAGCTGCACTATGGCAGGTATATTTTACTTAGTAAATTATTCAGAAACAAGAACTTAGTGGGTTAGAGTTGTAGACACAGAAATCCATGACCTGCTGCTGGGCATTCACTTTGTCAAATTAAAAAAATGAACCTGTGATGACAGACCAAACAAATGGGAGCTCCCAAGAGACAGGAAAGGGTATGGACAGTTTAGTGGAAGCTGGTTGTCTCAACCCTTTAGGTGTTCATCTGTGATTAAGAAAACTCCAACAGCTGCCAGACTATATAGTGCACTGGCAGATGCACTGGCAGAGTGCTGAAAGGAAGTGTGCACAGTCTTGAGATTGCTGGCACAGAAGATTAAGAGGCTGCCTGTAAGCACAAGAGCTAAAGGTGGAATCAATACTCTTGCAAACTTAATAGCTCAGAGACACCAAGAGCATGCAACTCTACAGCAAAGCATTTTGTTACAGCCAGAAGGAAGTGGATGCCACCTTTCAGAAAACAACAGAAGAGATGATATGATTTCGTTCAGTCCCCATTTATTTAGTTATGGAGCTGACCCTCTATACTAGGATGCTGGATGTCTCTGCAGCACTTTTAACCTTCACCAGCCAAGGAATTTCAGTTCTGCAGCCCCAGCGGCACCTGACCAACTTCATGGCCAGCAGTAGGAAGAAAATGAACAAATGCTTTTTTTTTTTTTTTACATGGCAATGTCCTTAAAGAAATCAAAAGATCAGTGCAGAGTAAGCAGTTCTTCCCTTCAGATCATCAAATCTTTCCATGCTTTAGGCAGAACTGATATAATGCCTTGTGAAGAACTTTTCAGTTAGTACATTAGTTCTCCCATTCAGAGCAAAAATGGAATTATGTCAAATATATGTGATCAGATGTTTTCCAGTAGGAAAAGGCTTAATATAATAACCAAAAGCAGTTAGTCACCCTGTATTCTACTAGCAAAGAGTAGTGGAACTGCAGTGGCTCTGTAGAAAACCTTGCTGGCAGATGATCAGAGATAATCAGAGAAAGACAGGATATTTAAAAAAAGATTACATCCAAAAATCAAGGAGAGTTATTGTTTGACAATTTCTCCCTTATGCTCTCCATGCTTCAGTTAAATCAGACATTCAGAATAGCTGTTCAGGTACTGCATAATTCTAACCACCTCTGCTAAGAGCCATATAACTCTTACCTCTTTCTTCACAGATGTTGGATGAGAGTGAGAAGCTGACTGTGATGGGTGCCTGACTGGCATCAATTTGCGCAGCAGGAGCTAGATGGGAAGAAAAGAGATTGCAGTGCTTAGAATCATACATTGAAGGGTGAATCTGCTTTCAAAAACATAAACCCAAAGGGGTTTTTTGTGGGGGTTTTTTTGTTTGTTTGTTTGGTTTGGTTTTTTGTTTGTTTTGTTGTTGGTGGTGGTGGTGGTGGTGGTGGTTTGGTTTTTTGTGGGTTTTTTTGTTTGGTTGGGGTTTTTTGAGTTTATGTTTGTGTTTTTTGTTGTTGTTTGGGGTTTTTGTTTGTTTGTTTTTAAGGAGGAAGACTGCAGTAGCACCTAGAGAGCTAGAATGGGCTTGACCCCAACCTGTGGTTCTGCACTGAGGATTACTTACACTTGCTGAATGAAATGCTCTGGATGCAAATATTTTTGCTGGCGCAATATGTTATGACTCTATCACTCACCTTGAAAGAGGAGACTAAAAATGCTTTGATAAATGGTTTGAAACATTGCCCAGTTTCACTGGCTTTGTTCTTCTAAGTGTTTGTACCTCTTGCTTCAGCTGCAAAGTTATTTCATCATGTCCTAAAACACTGCTATGCAGAGAACTGCAGTGTAACAAGCTATAAAGTGGAGCATGTTGGCCTAATCAGCCAGCTGAGAGTGTAGACTTAACAGAAAATGCCTTTTGAGGCCAAACATTACAACACAGCACATTTACACAGCATGACCTTACCTTTTACTTCTGAGAGACATGTTTGGTGCTGTCTCAGGTTTTCTTTTTTCCTTTGTAGTGCAGGTTGGTAAAGTGAAGCTTTTCTTGTGTTGTTTTCTTCTGGTGGCAGTGATTTCACACTCTTTGCATTCGGATTCAAGAGCACCACTTTCAACCTTCTCTGAGACTTGGCTTCACCTGGTTTCCACACTTTTGTACACTAGTGACTTCTGGGGCCAATTATGGTACTTAATCCCCTCACTGAGTTCTCTCCAACTACAGGTTAGCACATTCACAAGTCCCTGAGGGAAGCCAGTCTCATACCTAGCAAGTAGGTATGCAACTTCTCTCCAAGTTCCTGCAACATTTTGGCAGCCATGGATTTATTCAATATGTTCAGTGGTGAGCTCTCATCTGCCTGTGGGATCAAAGATGTTGGGCAGATCCTGGGGTTTGAGCCCTCCATAGGGGTTTTACACAGGGACACATCATAAAACTGGTTATTTTTCTTTTTGTGTTGTATCACTCTTTAAGAAACTGTCTTCATGTTTTTCTGTTTGCTTATCTGTACAGATGATACTCCTGCCTTCGATTGGGCTGAGGAAAAAAAGCTGTATTATTGAGTGAGAGCAGCACCAGTTAAAAACCCCAGAAACCAGACCGGTCACCCTTGCTGCCACAAACATATGTGAACAGGCTGGTAGTGCACCCTTATACAGCTGAGACTGAGCCACATTCCCTCCCAAGGAAGACACTCCTAGATCAAGCTCAGAAACACCTGTGCAGATGAGCACCAGGAGATTTAGTGGAGCCAGTGCCAAATCAGGATCCTTGCACTGACAGTGTATGCTTTGGACTATACCTACTGAAGTACAATGAAATGTAATTTAACATGGTTATTGATTTCTTCTCTCCTATGTAAAATTATTTTCTCTTCCCCCAGAGAATGGTAATCAAATAAATCCAGGATTTCCATTCTTAGATGTCACATGCAAAGAACTTTTTGATGTAATAAAACTTTGAATGTCTAAAAAAGTCTTCTCCAGTGGCTACTGATTTTATCTATCCTATTTTGTGTTGGGCTTTTTTTTTTCTTTCCCAGTTTGGAAACTGTGATTTTCCACGTTTTTTGAGACGACCATCTTTATTATAATTAAAGGCCTGCCAATGAGGAAAATTTCTTAAAAATTTTTTTGAGTTTTAAAATCAAAAACACAAAGAAAGTTTACCAAGAAAAGTCTTAGTCTTCAAGCCTCTAAACACAAACAAGCTTAGCTGCAACCACACGGTTACCCTTTCCAGTTTCAATGGTAGCTTATTTTACTCTCTGAATGCACACAAACAAGTTCATAAACTGAAACAATCTGGAGTAAATTTCTGAAATTCCAAAGCAAGTTAGGCAAAATGAGGTGTGTCCTTAGAAGAAAAATATAAGTTTAAAGCAAATGTGATGAGATCTGAACTTAAAACCCAGTTATCCTGGGGAGTCACACCCCAGAGCAATGCAGTGACCACTGGCTCCCAGTATATTAGTCAGTAGACATGAATTTCATGAAATCCACAGAGCTCTGCACCCAGCAACGTGCTGTTGTTCAGTCCAAGCCAAAACAGTAGAACAGGGCTATTATGTGGCATTATATAGCTAACTGTTCAAGGTTTTTAAGTTACATATATTAAACTCATGAAATGCTGACAGCAGAAATGAACATTAGGTATTCCAGTTCAAGGAGGTAGGGTTAGATATAGGGCACTGTCACTTTCCCACTTTTCTCTTTGCTCACACTGCATGGCAGAGTGCCAGGTCAGGTCATGTGCTTCCACCCTCTCCTGCTCTGTCCTGGCCACATCTACCTTGGGGGTAATTTTTGTGCCTTCCTTAAAAAAGTAGTTGACAGAAACTTCCTTGCTCCCACCACTAATGGTGTCACATCATTACCTGGCATTAAAGCCACGGGGCAGAACTATAGTGTAATACAAGAACATTCTTCTGATATTCTCTTGCCTTTCTCTTTCACTCTAGTTTTCATCTACAGCAAAATGAATGTTTCCAATTTAAGAATGGAGGAGGTGTGAAGGTGAAATAGAAGACTATCCTGGATATCAAAGAAAATACCTGGTGAAAGAAATATCCAGCACTGCAGCTGTAAACATGACTTCCATTACTGCCCAGAACGAAGAAGGGGTGGAGCAACCCAGAGGAAAGCAGCTAACGCAGCAGGCTGTAAAAAGGAAACTGTTAATGCTTTTTACAATAACAGTGAAGCTGAGAAATTACTTTCTGTGTGAGGTCATGAAACTTTACTTCACATAAGAAAAGAACCAGCATTGTGTGAATGGGAATACATTAATATATCAGTGTATTAAATGATATAAAATTGATTCGAAATCTCAAGCTCAAAATACTACTTTTTGATAATTTAGGTTCATACCACTCTAAACTAGGTTTTCAGGAGATATGACCTACAATTATTTCTGAGGATATACAATGTCTCAGTTTGTTATCTGAAAAAGAAGCCTGCTTCCATCTGCAGTTATGGCTCAGTGAGTACTTCAAGAAAGATGCTTTTATTTAAAAAAAAAGTTTTTTTTAAAAAAAAAAAAAAAAAAAAAAAGACCCTATCATAAATACAAAAAAAAAATTTATTTAAAAACAGCAGTCTAGGGACCCTTGGCATTCTGTAGCCTTTCATCCCTTACCAAGACTAGGCACAGGCATAGAGATGTGCTGTCAGGGAGACACTCACTGCAGCATGTCCTAATGTATACTTCTGCATACCTTGCTAATGCAATAGCTCCTTGTCACAGAAACATAAGGAGTCTTCCTGAGGCACTGGCTTGTTTTGTTCATGTGAATCCTATAGTTTAAAAGCAATTTTTAAAGTAATCTCTAAAGAAAGCCACAAGCTGACTTACTTTTATATTTCACAGCATGCATCTATTGATGCAAACTGAGAAGCATTTGCTTTGTCCTGGTCTGAGTACACACAGAGCAGTCTGTGCTTCTCACGGTGACTTTCACCACTCAGACAGATGAAATTTGCTTCTTTTCAGAAGCACTCATACATCCCTTGAAACCTGTCCTCCAAGGGACACAGATGTTAGGACACTAGCTGAGGCAAGACAGTATGTTTGGATTATGGCTGACAGGCTGTAATCTAACTGGTGTTTGTAAAAAGAAAAAAAAAAACCAAGCAATCACAAGGAATGTGGAAAGAAGGCCACAGTGAACAGAATTAAATGTGAATTTTTTTGTCTGGTTTTGCCACTTTGATCTTGCTACTTCATCTAGGTTATAAGAAAATTTTAGAGATGGCCAAGGAAGGAGGAAGTACAAGAGTCCTTTGTCCTCAGCAATGGGTGACAGGGAATATCTTTCCTTCTAGAGTCCATAATACCTATTTTCTCTCATACAGGAAACATTTTCCTTGTCTACTTCCAGCATTTAGGCCTAATATTAAACCTCTAGTCATAAAAATTTTCCCACTGACTTCAGTAAATTTTTAGAGCTGAGTAAGGACTAGGAGTTTTGGCCCTCAGCTAGGAAAAAGAGTATTAAAGTGTCATAAACACATAAATAATGGCATCAGTCCCAGAAATACAAACAGAAACAAATACAACATCCTGCTGTTCAACTCTTCTGGGGGCTGATACAGGCCACTTACTCCCTAGTTGTCCTTGCTCACCCTCTTTCCAGGATTAAACCACAGCTGTCAGAGACAGTTCCCCCACCCCCTTCCATTTCTTGACACTTACATCAGGTTTGAAAAGAAAACAAGAAAGAAAACAAAACACGCCCTAAAAAAAGTCTTTTTCTGAAGATCATAACTTGTTTTGTTAGGTAAATACTGCAATTGGAGCAGTCTCCTTAGAAAAAAAATAAGAGGAGGTGACTCTCTGTGTTGTGTTTCAGCAAAGTGTTTCAAATCCTGCTGAATGTTTTGGACAGCATTCAGCCCTTCCCTTAATTCCCCAGCCACTGCCTGCCTTTGTTTTGGAGGTTGGTTAAGAAAAACGAATAGTGAGAAAACAAAAACCTCCACCTATACATCTTCAGCTAAAAATGGCATTCACAGGTCTCTCCTGGCCTATGGCCTGGACAATACTTTCACCTTATCATGCTGTCTAGTACAGCATGCAATTGGGAAAAACAGCATCCATTAATATAATGTGTATGAAATGCTAGGAACAGCTGACTGGCAATAACAGAAGGAAGACAAAAAACTCTGAGCTGGTAAGGATATTCTACAAGATGTGTCTCACTCTCTGCATCCATGAGCCTGGATCCTCTTAAAAGCAGCCAGATGGGGAACGTGGAACCAGTTGTTGGCCTGTTGATGTTAATATTTGCTTTGTCAATGCAGTCAGGCCAGCTTCTTACTCCCACTTTGCAATTTTTTTTATAGAGTATTCCTATTTTTTGCACATTGGTTATCACGCCATTCCTCTCTTAGTTATCTGTATTCTCTTATATATGGGTGCTAATTCTGAGCCTGAAGTAGCAGAACCTGAAAAATGCTTAACTTTGCTTTGTCCAATATGCCTTCTTCCCTGTGAGCCTGATGAACATAGCCTGGGTCCAACAACACCATCTCAAAGTACAGAGACACTGTTAATCCTGCCTCTTCTAGCTAACTCACGGTTTGCTTTCATTCTGCTGGGTGAGATTATATTCTATGTTAAGTCAAGCGTGACACCACTCGACAATTTATTTTCAGCCTACTTTTTTAAGGAAAGGAAGTTAATGCAAAGGTTCATTTTGAGACAAAATTGGTGGAATAGCACACTCAAACATAATGACACTTGGACACACTTTCTAAAAATCATCAGCTGAGCAGACAATAGCGGCTCAAAGAAGTGTCCCCACCTAAACAGAGACAGGCCAAACTGCTGAAGCATGTGGCAATAGCCATTGCTCCCTCTCTGTTGGGGTATCACAGACTATGAATGGTGCCAGAGTCATTCTGGGGAGGAAGAAACAGTGCCCTGAGAAAACTGCCTTTGTTAGTTCTGCTGACCACAGAAACATTTATTCTGCTTGTGACTTTTTTTCTTCTGATGCACTTCCAGACCTCATGTTTGCAGCTTCTGCATGAGATGTACTCTTATTTTAGCTATCTCTGGCCAATATCTGTCCTTCTGTCTTCCCTGAGCTTCCGTAGACTTTATGGACTCCTTTATCTGTCATTTCACTTCTATAGTCAACAAAATCCATGGTCTGGCAACCTGTCTGTTTTGGCACACACCAGACTGAATGGAACAGGAGCACAAGCACTCTTTTTCAAGCTGTCAGAGGCACTAGAGAGGTTAGAGCAAGGGGTAAGAACAGCCTGACATATGAGAGACTAATGGATTAAAATAAACCACAAAATCACTGCTATCTGTTATCTTGGGACCATTACATTGCCCAACTACAATAAATGTACAACAGGAAGAAGTAAGATGACTCAAAATCAAGAATTCAGGGAATCTGACTATTGATGCTCCCCCTTCTCCTGCCATCAACCACAAAAAAGCCCAAAACCAAACAAGCTCTGTAGATTCTGCTTCTACAGAGCCAGCCAGCCTCAGTGGGGCCAAGGGGGCAGAATTTGTACCTCAGTGAGGAACAAGGCATTACTAGTTTTCCCAAGAAAAACCTGCCTGCGAAAGCATTTTAAAACATAGCTATGCAATATAAGGCCCATTTTTAACCGTTATATGTTATAAATTACAATGGCACTATATTATACTGTAAGTGCATGTTCAAGTATACCAAGGAGGAAAAGTATTTTTCAGCCAGCATGGTTATACTAGCAGAAAACCTGTGAGAAGTACAAAGTCAGTAAATTAATTTCAAGGATTGGGCTGATTTAATAATCCATTAGTAGATGCTGGTAATTTTGGCATTTTGCCTTGGTTTTCTACGTAGTGGTAGAAATGGCACAAAGCAGTGTCCTTTATCATGTATTAGAATCTTCCCTTTTTTTGCTCTATGTGACTTCGAACAAGTGATTTTTTTCCCTTGCATTATTTTCCTTCTGTACACGAGTTATCTCTCGCGTAAATCACATTTCCTCAATGCCCTCACATGGTAAAACCCTAACAATCTCACATGCTGTAGAACATCTCATAGCAGCTGTTCCTTCTGAGGGAAAGGGCTGTTTTTGCCTGATCTCTTCTTTCCATTTTTTATCGCCCAGCGCAGTCGGGAGCGGCCCCGGCCCCGCCTCCTTTCCCCCCTCACGGGCCCCGGCGCGCGTGCGCGGCTGAGGGCCCGCCCCCTCCCGGCGGGGTCCTCCGCCGTCCCGGCGTGCCCCGCGCGCACCACGGAGCGTGGCGCCG
>WEKY01015677.1:16819-56143 GCA_013390045.1 Picathartes gymnocephalus
GAGCTGCCCCCCGAGCCCGAGGACAGGGACGGCGCGGCCGGGCTCGGCGCCGACGATGGCGCCAAGAAGAAGCGCAAGAAGAAGAAGAAGGGCAGAGCGGGCCCCGCGGGTAGGGGCCGGGCCGCGCCGCGACCCTGCGCTGACGGGCTGGGCGGCGTGAGGGGCCGCGGGCTGGCACACCGGGAAGGCGGCGCGGTGGTGGGCGGACGTGGCTGGCTCAAGGGTCGTGGCGTGCAGGTGCGGGGCGCCGCCGAGGCCGCTGTCCCGGCCCGTGGGAGCGGTGCGGGCTAAGGGGGGTCCCCGCGGCTCGGAGGGGATGGCGGTGCCCGGAGGATGCTGCTGCCCTTCGGTTGGGGCTGGGGATGTCCTCCTCGCTCCGGTGTGCGCAAGAGAAGCCACCGCTTCCTTCAACCTCTCCTATGCCCCGAGGGGAGAAAGGTGTAAGACTGCTGCTGTAAAAGTCATGCCGCCTGATGTACCCCTCTGTACCCCTCCCAAGCTCTCGGAGAGAGCTGGAGCAAGTCTCGGCAAATAGCGTAAAGGCGCGATGGTTTGGGTTTGTTTTAGCAGGCCATCAGTTAGCGATGATCGTGCTGCGCGTTTATAATTATCTACTTCACGCCCATATTATCTCACAAGAGCAGGCTGCTGCTATGGCAAGAAGAATTAGTTACCCTGGCGGAAAAAAAGTAATCAGAAGTGTCAGGGTAGTCTACCTTTCTATGCAGGTTTCAGTAACAGCACCTGTCACTATAGTGTCCTGTAGCCTTACACATTAGGGCTGCTTTAAGACAGAAAAAAAGTATTACGTGCTCAGGTGTCTGTAGGATGAGTACAACATAATGTTTTTGTAAAGTTTTGGGGGCTATTGGTTACTAACGTGGAGCTAATGTTTTACTGTAAGTCATACTTTAACTTTACAAACAGGACAAGAAACTGATAAAGAAATAGAAAGTGCTCTTGATGATGTAGCAAAACAATTGGACAAGCAGGCACTGGAGGAGAAAGAAAAAGATGATGATGATGACGGCAAGTATAACTTTTTTCTCTTAACATTTCCAGTTTCATCTTCTTCCAAGACTCCCTTTTAACAGACTGTTTACAGGTGTCTAACTTGGTTTGATTTTCATTGGGCTTCTTTTTGGAGAGGTGAGATGTAACTATCTGTATTTTCTACTTTTTGTCACTGATTTTGCCGTCACACAGGCATACATATGAAAGTAACAGGAACACAAGCTTTATTAAAGGTTTGTTGGTGTTTTCAAGGCTCTACCTGCTGAAGGGAAATGTTTAGTTTGAGTTAAAGTAAGCTATAAATCATTCTCACTTGCATTGCTGTGGTCAGTCGACATTTGTGTTCCGAATTATGTCTCTTATTCTTGGCTTGGAAATTTTAAGAAAGCATTTTAATTAATAGGTTTTAGAGTCTTTGCCAGTGACTTGAAACCTGCTCATCTGTAATTATAATTCTTCATTAAAATTGAATTGGGGGGAGAATACATAAGCAAGACACACACTTTGTATGTTGCTTGTGCTACGCAGCTGATTTTCTAAGCAAGAACCGTGAAAGTGTCTGTATTGAAATCCAGATTGGGTCCATCTTTTCTGTAGGAATATTGGATAAAGGTGCTGTATTTCCTTTGGTTTGATGGATGGTTCTCAACAGAAATGGGTGTTTAAGAAAACACGTTTCTTAAATTAGTAATTTAGTTTCACTTTTCTGAATTAGCATATAAAGTTGGCTCAGCACTTTGAGCAGTCTGCTTAGAAATCTTCTTAGTTCGCTTGCTGGAATTTGTCCTTCTGGAATTTCATTTTAATTAATTGGGTATGGAAGTTTTAAAAAATTAAATCAGAGTGCTGAGATGTACTAAGAAACAAATTTATCTTTGACCATTATCAATCTTCAGCATTGAGTTCAATGCAGGTACTTTCCATAGAAATGTATTCTGGTGGTTTGTTTTGTGGTATCTTTCAGGTTATAGAATTGAAATTAATGCAATATGTGCTTTGCCATCATTGCAACTTGAGGAAAAAGTATTGAGGAGGATAGTGACAACCATATAATGAAAAGAAATCTTTGAAATCATTTAGAGTAGTTAGAGTTCTGTCAGGAGAAATAACATTGATAGTTGTAGATCAAATGCTCTGCTCTCTTACCCTTTTTGCAGTATTAGCAATTAGTACTACAGTATTAGAAAGCATAAAAAAAATGATGCTATGACTGAATTAATAATCTTTCCTTTTTTGCACCTACTAGACTTGGATGTGTTTTTAGTAAAACTGAAACTTTTGCAGAACAGTTAAAACTAATTAAAGCTTTTTAAGACAGCTGTGTTCTTGCCTGTACTGGTTCTACTATTTGCCATCTTAATCATGTAGTTTCAGAATTGTTTCTTTAAGATGTGCTGGGTTAGATTAAAATCAATAAAATACCTACTCCCCTTTTTCTTTTTTTTTTCCCCTTGATAAGCCCTTAACTGAGTGGCCTCAAAAAGGAGACTCTATAACTTTTGAACCCTAGGAGAGATTGGGAAGTGCTCTTTGGATTTCCCTTGCCACGGTAAAACATGCAGATATGTAACATTTGTGCATGATACTGTGCTAAGTTATTAAATGGCTCTACCAAAATTATATAAGGTTGCACTTCTGTTTTGCAAAGATCTGAAATTGCTTTTCCAGTGACAGTTTTTTTCATTAGCAGTTAAATAACCTGAAGACAAACAGGGTATTGGTCAGATGCAGTAGTTATGTTTCTGGCAGCACAGTTAGTCTGCAGCAGTCTTCAAGGACATGAAAGCATAGACAGGGTTAGTTTGGCTCGCAGTTGGCACGTGCAGTGATGTATGAAAAAGCTACAATATGCAGATAGAAAACAGCAACAATATTTAAGAAATGCTGATATTTTTTTTTTCCCCTTCAGTTTAGGCCTAGCATTTAAAAAAAAAAAAAATCCAAAAATCACTTAGTGAATGAACCAGAATGTGTCTCATTTCTTTATGAATGGTTTGGGCACTGCTCAACGTCAAGAGAAATGTGACAAAGTTACCACATTTCAAAGAAATTTATATGCACTGGTACAGGTTTTTGGTTGCCTATGAAATACAGATTGATGAAGAATCTGATAGGTTGGGACTATGTTAGAGTTACAAAATATTTATATTGGAAATTTTTTACAGAAACTTAGATTAAGATACTTAATGTCAAAATGAGCTGGGGAGGGGCAGGAGTGACATTACTGAAATTCGCCCCAGCTGCAGGATTACAACACTCATCATGGCATAAAATTGCAGGTGATATTGACCATCATGAGGGGCTTGAAATCTAATGACTGGAACAGCTGGTCAGTATTTTGGTTTGTTTTTTTTAAATACAGACTTCTGTATAAATACATTTAAAATGGAATGCTTTGACTTGATTCTAGAAGTTTTTAGTTTTTCTTCTTGCTGTAGTTGAAAATGTTCTAAATGTAGATGCCTAGTACTTGTCAACTTTGAAAAGAATTTGTTTAGGTAGCTGATAGCATCTGAGATATTGAGTATGAAGTAAGTAGGCGTTAGATGTAGCCAAATGTGAAGTCTGCAGGGTTATTGTTACCTCCCAAATGTGACTGTAAATGGTGTTGGCTGATTCTTGGTGCTTACATGCTGTGTTCCCTGGAAACACCCCACTGGTATAGATTCATAGAATGTTTTGGGTTAGAAGGGACCTTTAAAGGTCATCTGGTACAAGCCCCCGCAGTGAGCTGGGACATCTTCAACTGATCAGGTTGTTCAAAGCCCCATTGAGCCTGACCCTGACTGTTTCTAGGGATGGGGCATCTTCCACCTCTCTGGGAAACCTGTTCCAGTGTTTGACTACCCTTGTATATCCCACATTCAGTGATTTTATTGAGCGTTTGTGACCTTCCCTGTTATCTCAAGATTAAACTTATCCCGGCCTAGAGTGCTGTCATCTTTACTTCTTTGGGGTCTTTATCTTTCCAGATGCAGTAAGTTCTTTTAGCTGAAGCATCAGAAGATGGGGTGGAAGCTGTAGTTTCTAGCTTTTTGTTAGCTGTTGTGTCTAATACAGTTCTGTCTCGTGTCTGTCAACAATTCCAGGCATCTATTTGCCTGAATTGAGAGCAGAGGAATATGAGGAAGGACTTCCTGAAAACGCTTATGTGAGCTCTCTTTTTTCCTCTCTTTTGTGATATGTTTGTTGTCAACTTTCATAACTATTTTTCTTAGGTCTGTGTTTGGTGTTTGCTGATGGTTTGGTGGCAACTTCTGGATGTTGTCTTTTAATTGATGCAATTCTGCTGTGAGAGAAGTGTTTCCAGATAGTCCAGATGTTTTTGTGTTTTGTTCAAACTTTTGTTCTTTTAAGATTATTTTATGTTCAGCTGAGCACTTTCTTTCCTATAGATGGAGAGGGTGAAGGAGATGGAGCAACTGGGAAAAAGAAGAAGAAGAAGAAAAAGAAGAAAGGACGTAGGTATCAAGCACAAAAATACAGACTGTGTGAATATTTGGTATTAAGTGTGTGCAAGTGCTGTTCTTGCAGCTGAAAGAAATTTAGGGGTGCAGTTTGTTTTTGTAGGCTGTCTGGCCAAGTTGTCCTTTCTGCTATCTCTGAATGCCATTGAGGGCACTCATTGGCCTTGAGCATTGGCTGAATAAAGTCATATGAGGGCATTGTGATTCAATGTTGTCTTGGTAGAAGCCCAGATTCTAGTTAAGGGCATCTTAAATTACTTTTGGTCTTTAATTTTTATGGTTGAAATAAGATTATTAGTATTTCCAGAGTCCCATGTCTAACACTTTCTTAACTTATACTCAACAGCAAAGGTCCAGACAGATCCACCTTCTATTCCAATATGTGATCTATTTCCCAGCAATGTATTCCCAAAGGGAGAAGAATGTGAATATCCACCAGCACAAGATGGGTGAGTGTTTTAAGCTTAAGAAATACATGCTTTCATTTTGATGTGCTGAAAAAAAATTAATATACATCTAAATGGACAAAATGAGTAATGTATTTTGGGTTTTGCCAGTTTTTTTTTCTTTAACTGGATTATCCAGGAACTCAGTGAATACTAGTCTTCGGGCCAGAAATGTTTGTCCTTCCCTACCCTTTTAATTAAAGTGGAGCCAGTATGAGCAGAACTGCCACGAGGCAGGGGGCCCTTCAGACCCGGGGTACCAACAAGCTTTCAGTAGGCATCTTGTAAGAAAAACATTGTCTGATTTAGAAGTGAGTGAAGGTTTAAAATTCAGGGAGATGAGACACAGCAGTTTTGTGACCATTGAGATACCAACTTTTTGTTACTTTTTTTTTGGTAGATACTTGTCAATCACTCCATTTAATTTAAAAGCCTGCTTCTCTCTCTTGGAATGAATATATAGTTATTGTAACTTCACGTGGTTTTTGTAACTCATAGTGATGTGGGAATAATGTGCAATTGCACTAAACAAGCAACTGCTTCTAGTGGTTCACTGAAACAGAGATCTGCACCTTTATGTTTTTACAGGAGACTACTATTTCTTTATGCATTGTTAGAAACTAGGGCATACCAACTTGAATGAGTTTTCCTGATTGTTTTTTTTTTCCTATGTAAAGTGTTGTGGAAGGTCATATTTTACCTGGGAGAAACAAGGGATGCATGACATAGAATCACCTTGAATTGTATGCAAACCTGAATGAAAAGACCCAAGTGTTACTGAAAACTTTGAAACTTCCCTGGAAATACTGAATCAAAGCTCTGAAAAAGTAGTTTAAACCAAAGGGAGAGTGTAGGTAAATACTTGCATGTCTGAAAGCATTATCTAGTTTTCAGTGACTTTTTCTTCAGAATGAAATTACTTCAAAATGGTTTTTTTATTGGTTATTTAAAGTCAGTGCCTGTTTCTCATAGAGTAACATAAGAGTCTAGTATACCCTATAAATGGTGTTCAGATAATATGGTTTCGTTTTTAGGAGATGAAAATTTGCTTTCAAGGACACTTTTTCTTCTTTTTCCTGACTTCAATTTGAACACAAGGTGTACTCCTATTTATTTATAAATGGTGCCTTATTTGCATGCACAAGATTAGCATGCTAATGAAGAGCTTGCACAGGACAGTTCTGACACGCTGATCCAGGAGTGATTCTTTAATGTTTAAGAGTTAGATATTTAACGTGTTCATAAGAATACGATTTAAGCAAACCAAGAAATTAGATGATAAACATCTTAAGCATGTACATAGTTTATTAACAAATAACACACTATTTTTACACCTTGCATACATATTCAAGTATTGAAGATTAAATATTTGCTCTGGTTTAACTACCATTTATTGAAAAGAAAAAGGATAAAAGCAATAAAAACAAACCTCCTTTCATAACAAGATTTATGTGGGGCATCTTTTCTGTACCGCGATGTTCTGCTATGGAGGAAGAATTTATGCTTCTGAGGAACTCAAAATAGTTTCCTCATGTAATATGCTTAAGCAAATATATGCTTAGTTTTGTTCCTAATTTAAATATTTAAATCTTGCAATGCTACTTTAGTATTTCCTAATATAAGCAACTACTTAAATTAGTAGCTGACATTAATGCCAGGATATTTCATGTTCTGAGTAATAGCATCATTTTATATATTGGTGGAGCATTTTTGTGCCACATTTCTTACTCGTGCTGAGGTCAGTAGGGTTTTGTCTTTGATTTTTTTTTTGGAAGAGTTGCTCTTCTGTTCTTAACTGTTGATGTCGTGTACTTTGTAAAGTTACCTCTCATCAACCTACAATTGTGTGTTTTGTGTGAGAAGTTCAGCTAGAAGTGGGTGTCATCGAAATCTCAGCAAAAAAAACATAGCAGGTAGTCAAATACTTCATAGACAACAGACTACAGGTTTAACATTTTTATGTCTTTAGTATTTTTTTTTGAAGCTTGTGTTTTTTCTTGAAGACACGGGAATTTGAAATGATACAACTGGGAGGACAGAAAATAAATAAGCAATATTTCATTATACACCAATTTTGTTAAAGTAGAATTAAGGAATTCTTGACTGATCCTGCCTACTTGTTTCTGCTTCTGTGCTGTTACAGAGTCAGTCTGGTTTGCTTTGGAAGGCACCTTGAAGATGAGCTAGTTCCAACCCCACCCCTGCCATGGGCAGGGAACACCTTCCATAGCTTCTCTGGGCAACCTGTTCCAGTGCCTCCACACCCTCACAGTAAAGGATTTCTCCTTAGCTTCTAATCTGAACCTACCATCTTTCAGTTTATAGCCATTACCCCTTGTCTTGTCATTACCTGACCTTGGAAAAGAGCTCTCCCTTTCAGGTTCTGGAAAGTGCTATAAGGTCTCCCCAGAGCCTTCTCTTCTCCAGGCTGAGTGGCCCCAATGCTTCTCAGCCTGTCTTTGTAAGAATGTGTTACAGCTGTGGTCATCTTCATGGCCCTCCTCACTGAAATAGCTCCACATCTTTATGTTGGGGGCCCTAGAGCTGAATGTAGTACTCCAGGTGGGGTGTCACAAGAATGGAGTAGAGGAGCAGAATCACTTTCCTTGACCTGCTGGCCACATTGCTTTTTATGCAGCCCAGTGTATGATTTGTCTTTCTGGGCTGTGAGTGCACATTGCTGGGTCATGTGGAGCTTCTTGTCCACCAACACCCCCAAATCCCTCTCCTCAGAGCTGCTCTCAATCCATGCTTCACCCAGCCTGTGTTTGTGATGGAATTGCCCTGACCCAGGGTACAGAACCTTGCACTTGGCCTTGTTGAACTTCATGAGGTTCACACGGGCCCACCTCTCAAACCCGTAGTGGTCCTTCTGGATGGCATCCCTTCCCTTCAGCATGACTGGGTTATCTTGGTGAAGATAACCTGGGGAAATCATTGTCTGGAATTCTTTGTTCACTAAAATCTAGTTTACAGCATGATCCTGTAAAGATCTGTACTAGTCAAAACTGCAGTCTGTGAACTGGAGTGAAAAGCTGGACTAAATGGCTTGGAGCAAGAGTTGAACTTCTTCAGCTGACATGTGGCGGGCAGCATGTTAAGAAGCTGTCAAAAGCTTGTTAGCTCATGTACCTGTTAGAGGACTTGATGTTTGGTGTGAGGCCTTCATCTGATCAGTTGACTTGTCACATGTCCTGACGTGTGCTTAGGCCCAGGCAGAAATTCTTGTTGCCTCCCTTCCTGAGCTCCCAAGTGGCAGTAGTGCAGCTTTGTCAGCAAAATGCTTTGGGTCTGAGACAGTATTTTTACATGTAGAGGTTGTTCTGTCCCCCAGTTGGCTTGCATGAAGTGACTGTATGCTGAAATACAGTAAGACAGAGTTAGGATGGCTTCCTGCCAGTTTGCTGGAGTTTGCACTCAAGTCTGCGACAGATGGCAGAGCAGCTGCCCAGACTGTCAGCAGTTCTTGCTACCAAGGAATGTTCGCTGCTGGAATCCAGAACAGTCTGAAAGGATCCTTGGGTCTGTCCCCCCAGTGTTTTTCTGCAGTGCACCTTTTCCATCTTCAATGACTACTGTGCTGGCAGAAGGCCAGTTTTCTAGTGGCAGTGCAGGGGCCCGGGTGTTGCAGCCCATTGCTTTCTTTTTTTGGTAGAATTTGCCAGATTTAGACAAATTATAAGAGTAGTATATGTGATGCTTGCTATTGGAGCAAGAGAAGTGCTCAGAAAGGTAAATGTGGGATTTCTCCTTTGCGCTTTAATCTGAAAAGAAGCAGAAAGTTCAACAGAAACAAGCAAAAGGGTCTCAAAATATTTTGCATCCTCTGATCATCCTGAGAAGGATTTGTGGAATAGCCTGTTATCCTCCTTTATCTTTTCAACTCTTCTTAAATACTTGGTATAAATATATATACTTTAAAATTTACATATAAGTATATATTCTTGGGTCAAACTTCAGCAAAACTGCAGGGCATAGTCTCTTGGTTCACTTGCACCTGTTTTTTAGATGTAAAGAAAACTCTCAAAGTGGAGCTAAGTTACACATCTATGAAACAGGTAAAAAGCTACACCTTTGGATTTCAAAAACTAATCCTTTACACTCTGTGTACTCAGTTGTTTGCTTAGAATCAACTCATTTGCATTAATTTCTAGATTTGAAAATCAGTGTATTTGGCATCTTTGGTCCATCTTTTCCACTACCCATTTTCTTTTAAGATCCACCTGCCTGCATGTGTAGCTGTGTATTGTTCTTAGTAGTTTTTGTCTTGCATACAGAGCTCTTTGAGTCATCACTAGGATTTTTTGCCCTGTTATGTGGCTGCAGTGTCACCATTTGAAGGGTTATCTCTGCTTTGTAGTCAGAGTAGTCTTCTAGCTAAGTTCTGATAGTTGGAGTGCTTAAATTATGTTTTTGTTTGCTTTCATGGAACCTTAGTTGCACTGGATTTTTGTATAATGCAAAATATATTCAAAGCTAATCTTATACTTAGTCCTGTATTAAAAAATATTTGTATATTTGTTCTATGAACCTACTAAAGAGCCAGAATGAGTGGTGCTCTCCTGTAACAAATGTTAATTCACCATCCAGGCCATTTAGAAAGTGACATTCTGGCATGTGTCATAGTTACCATGCACTGTGTTAGGTGTTATTACCTAAATATTCTGAGTGTGAATGAAAGTAATACTGGAACTGCAAGCTCTTAAATTTTGAAGATGCTTATTGTCTGTGTCAGCAACAGTTTCTGGGCCAAGCAGCCACACTACAGTGTTGAGATTCAGCTCTGTACAGGAACAACGCTGTCTGAATGAGTAACATCGTGAAAAAAAACTTTTGGCATGAGTAGAGCCTGTTGCAGCTTTTTGCCCTGCTAAACTTAAGGTGGAATTGCAGGCATTATTATGAATTTTATATGCCTCTTCTGTCTCTTTGAAAACTTAGGCATCCTTCAAGCACCCTGCTTATCTGGGCCTCCAGTAGGATGTTACTGCCTTTCACAGCTGCTAGTCTGTGGTACTGAGGCTTCCTTTATTCTGAAAATTGTATAAATCAGGATCTTTTCTGTTACACAGGGGAATGTAGACCTGACTGGTTAATAAACACTTTGCAGGCTTAAGACAGAAGTTGTAATGATTGTTGTGGTTATACTAACTTGTTTGAAACATTTCCTCTATTTTCAAGGCGAACTGCTGCTTGGAGAACAACTAGTGAAGAAAAGAAAGCACTAGACCAAGCCAGTGAGGAAATCTGGAATGATTTTCGGGAGGCTGCAGAGGCACACAGACAAGTGAGGAAATACGTTATGAGCTGGATAAAACCTGGAATGACAATGATAGAAATCTGGTGAGGACACACATCTTCTGGAAGATCTCTGAAATGATCTTTCTTCATTTTCCAGAGGGGGAGAGATTTAGTCTCAGTTCTGTGTGCTTAATTCACTGCGTAATGAGTGTTAGGGAAATTTGTGTTTGAAGTACACAACCAGTGTTGCCAATTATTTCCTTTAAGTTTCCTGTTGTATTTTCACCTTGTATTATGCAGCTTTACAGGGCCTGGGATTATACTGAATTTTAAACTAAGCTTTCCATGATGTTCACTTACTTTGATTATATGCTTCATTTAGATTTCAGTGCCTTTGCTACTCTGCAGCGGTGCTGGGAGAAGCAGCAATAGCAGTAGCACTGCTGCCGCTTGCCAGAATTGTCATGAAATGCCATGTGGAAAGTGCAGGTGCAGTCTGTGCCTGGGACTGGGCAGAGAGGCATAAAACCAGCATGGCTCTGTATTCAGTCCAGGGAAGAAAGGTTTGGACTATGTTTAGTCTTCATTGACTGATGTTTCTTGTGGAAACACAGTGGGGGTTTCTGTTGGTCTCAGTTAGTAAGATGCAACTGAGCAAATGGATTCAGATGAACATGGATTTGACTAAGTTTAAAGAAATAATTAGCCTGGACTGATTTTTGTGACTCTTCCAACTATTACTTTTTCTGTCCTTCAGTTTATCTAGATTGAATGTCTACTGTCCAAGTAGTGCACTGATCCAGAACAGTTTAGCTTCCAAAATCAGGTGCTTTCAGCCTGGTGTGACTGAGGACTGTGCTGACAAGAGTAGGATAGTAAGAGAGCTAATGAGAGCTGATCCCCAAGGTAACTGTGCAAGGATAACAGAAAGACATAATATACCATGAGGGAACGTAGAAGGCAGCTCACTAGTCTGGGTGAAACAAATCTGTCATAGTGAATTATACAGTTTGACTGTTCTAAGCAGTCATTTTCTCAAAACATGGCTAGTCTTCCTAAAGTACCTCTGGCTATGGGACCTTGCTGATTAAAATATGCTCTCTTTTTTCATATTTCTCTGACTTTCTTAAAATTAGAGTATGGTGCACTGCAGTGAGCAGCAGTTTACCTCATTCACTGACACTGAAGAAGAATGCACCAGTGGACGTGTATTTGTGGATTTGCAGTAGTTAGCATCTTGAGATTAGACTAAACCCCCCCAAAAAATGCTAGTTTCACAAGATTTTGTTTTATCGTAGTTATCACTTAATTTTTTTAAAAGGTCCTTTTATAGTCAAACTTTTTTTAATAAAAAGCTTTATCTGCTTTTTCCCACACCCTTTGAAATCACAGTAATTGTAAAGAATACATTTAATTTGCCTAAACTTTGATTGTCTGACTTCTGCTGCTCAGGAAGCATGGGCTAAATGTAGCTTGTAAAGGATAATATTTTAAACTTAGATTAAAAACACTAGAGAAGGACTCATTTTTGCCCAAGAAAGAGTAGAGGAAACAACACAAAGAACTGAATATTATTGTGTTGTGCCTATGTTTTTCAGCCTAGGGTTGTCTGTCTCCTTAGCATACAAATAGTTTGATTTGACATTAAAACATTTGCTTTAATATTTTTCTGAGGTTCTGTTCTTGCATTGATTTATTTGAAATCATCATAAGAAATACTAATGACAACTGCCCTATTCTTTTTTTTCTTCTCCCTCCCCTCTGCCTTTTAGTGAAAAACTAGAAGACTGCTCACGTAAGCTGATCAAGGAAAATGGTTTAAATGCAGGTCTTGCATTTCCTACGGGATGTTCTCTGAATAATTGTGCTGCCCACTACACTCCCAATGCTGGAGATCCAACAGTCCTGCAGTACAATGATATTTGCAAAATAGATTTTGGAACACATATTAGTGGTTAGTTTTCATTTATTAATTAAAACTTTAAGAACATCCTTCAGTGTCAAGACTGTGAAGCTAACTAACTTCTGCTGATTTCAGGTCGTATTATTGACTGTGCTTTTACTGTCACATTCAATCCAAAATATGACAGACTATTACAAGCTGTAAAGGATGCCACAAATACTGGAATAAAGGTATGATCATTATGTAAGTAATATACATAGTCTTTTTCAGTAAATAATGTGATTATTTTCCATTTATATTTGCACTTTATTTTCAGTGTGCTGGAATAGATGTACGTCTTTGTGATGTGGGAGAGGCCATACAAGAAGTTATGGAGTCTTATGAAGTTGAAATTGATGGCAAAACATACCAAGGCAAGTTCTTTTCTTTATATAAGGATAGTAGTTTTAGAAGTGTGTATCTGTATATAGACTAATACAAATACTGATTTTGACGTAGGATATTGAAAAGACTTCTGCTAGAAGTATGGTAGAGTCCTGCATAAATATTCGTTTATGGCTGGCTTGCCTTTCCTTTGCAGAAATGTTCTTGGCTTATCCTTCCAAGTATTGTACCTTTAACAGATAAGATGAATGCTGAACAACAGTTTTGAACTGTACAGATAATTTGATGCTTGCTTTTTGGCTTTTTTTAATAAGCTTTTGTTACTGTTGGAGTTGCTGCTCTTTAATAATGAAGCTTTGCTAACGCATACAAAACTAACTTGTGTCTTGGCTGGTGTTTGTGCAAGATGCATGAATAGTTCTGTGTTCGGTTCCTCTGCAATATGATGAGTCACCACTGTACTTTTCATATGGGCTAACAAACCAAATTACCTTAAAGGTTTTACCATTTGTTAGGTAATTGCCTGTAATATTAATGTTTTCTTCCAAAGTGAAGCCAATTCGCAATTTGAATGGACACTCCATTGGGCCATATAGGATACATGCAGGAAAAACAGTACCCATTGTGAAAGGAGGAGAAGCCACAAGAATGGAGGTAAGTTGAGTTCTTTAACCTTTCTGTTAAATTTCCCCAGGGGCCCTGCAAGAATAGTGTTTCCTGTGCACTTTCAGTTTGTAGCTTTTGTGATCCTGGTAAATAATTGCAGTGGAATAACTGCTGTACTCTGTAATGCTCCTGTACAGAAGTAGTTTTATCTCAGTGGTTTCTGCATTTTAGCCCTGGAGTATTCAGGTATCTAACACTTTCTGAAATTTAAGCCTTGGAAACCTGCTATTTAAAAAACAAACCACTAAACAAAAAAAAAAAAAAAAAAAAACAAAAACCCCAAAAGAATCCCACCACTGTTGAAATCTGAATGGCCATAGTGATGATTACTGAAACTCCTGTCTATTTATTTCTCAGTGTGTATGCATTGTATAAATGGAGTTTTGGAATGTTGGATTTAGGAGCATGGAAAAGAATGGAAATTCATATTTATAGGCGAACTGGAATTCAGGAAATCAGAGTTTTCCTGAAAGGTATTTGGACCGGCAGGTCATTAATACTCCTTGTTTGTTTATTTTGTAATGAAATCTTCTTTTACTCAGGTAGTTCTTCATAAATACATCTATAGTATAGCTTTGGATACTTTTTATGTATCTTTTTTGAAAAGCTTCCAGTGCAGTTTTTCTCTGCAGATGCAAAATAATTAAGTATATATGTAATTAATATGAGAGGCTAGTTGAAAGATGTTGTTTGGATAGCATTCTGGAGCAGGGGAAGGGCAATAGCTATACATGATGTGACAAAATACCAATTGGGAAGGCAGTATTGAAACATGGAACCTGAGATTTAGCCACCATTTCCACATAAGCTTGTGTTCTAATGACATAAGAAGGCTTGTTTAAAAGGTGGGCGATGAGACAAGAAGCTTTTAATTTCATTCTAAGTCTCATCAGTAATGATCACTAGTAAGTCTTATCAGGATAGATAAGACTTGTAAGAGCTGAATAGGCACAGATGTGGTCTGGACAGGATTGTTTTTTGAGGTAGGCTCATTCTTATCACCTGAAGCTTGTATCATGGTTGTTGACCTATGATGTGCACAAAAAGACAGTTTTAACTATTGTCTTCTCTATAGGACTGTGCAAAGGGATTAAAGAGTATTGGAAAAGGAAGATAAAAAATCTTATGTGTTCTTCTTAGTTTAACTTAGTTAATTGTTTGGTTTTGGGGAGAAGACATTTTTTAATTTCTTCAGCTTCCGTAGGTTACTTAGGACATAATCCTACATTATTAAACAGTGAGTTTGGCAGTGAAGAATGTGGAGCATAGCCAAGGTCTTACTGTACTGCACTAATTATAGTATCAAACTGCAATCCAGTGAGTTTTTTTGTGACTAACAGAGCCTCTGATGATCCTTATGCGGAAAAAATAGGTGTTAAGTGAATGTTGTGGCAGCATTGTGTGGGGGTTTTTGAGGGTTTGTGGTTTTTTGAGTCAGTTGAATATTCAGGGACATCTTCAAGAGTTTGTCTTGAATTTGAAGCCTGCATTACTGCTTTTCATATGGCTTCTTATTTTGGGCTTGTGACTTTAAAAGTAGCTTAATAAACTGAACAGTGCAACTCATGGTGTCCATCAGTGTTTGATGCCCCAGCTTAAGTACCTGTCACAGTCCTGCCATTAAGGATATGTGAATGCACTTGGCGGACATGAGTTTGTATAATGGCATTTCAGTATGTTCTTGGCTAGAATTTTGATAATGCCCTTACAGATATATATCACCTTCATGTCTTGAAGAAATTCATCTTGTGGAATGGAAATGAGCAGGTTAAGGGTATATACTAGCACCTGTTACCAGAAAATTCTTGCAGAAATTGGGCAGAAAGTTCATCAGTGCAGTGTCTGTAATCAACATCTATTTGCTATGTCTAAACTATACATTTCCTAGGACTTACATCTGAATAGCACAGGAGAAGTACTTCCAGTTAGCAAGTGCAGTTTCTTAGCTATGGTAGATGTATGCCTTAACAATGTTTTAACTGCAAGGACTTTCGAGAAATTTTGACTAGAAACATGCTGATGCTTCTGGCTTGAAATAAAATAGTACTAATGTAAATAGTTGATGATTTGGAGATATCTGTAACTAATGTGTGAAATCTCCATGCTGAAACTTTTTCTACATTGATTTGGCAATTGAATCTATTCACATTTAATTACTTGTATTCAGAAGTTGTAATACTGAGATGTTGTATCAGAATAATACAATGTCACATCATATTGCAATCTGTTCCTTTTTTCTCTCCTCAGGAAGGTGAGGTGTATGCTATAGAAACCTTCGGTAGCACAGGAAAAGGCGTTGTTCATGATGATATGGAGTGTTCTCATTATATGAAGAACTTTGATGTTGGACATGTGCCAATAAGGTTGGATTTTGTTGGTGTATTTTGACAGAGCTACCACCCCCTTAGGATTCAAATTTGATACAGTGCACATTCTTTACTAACTAATAAGGCAGTCAGAGGACTCAAAGGGCAGTACTAGCAATATTCTTGTTATAAAATACACTCTGATTGTAAATCTGGAACAATATGGAATTATTTCCAAGAAACTGAAAATGGGGGAATATATTTTCAGAATTTTATATTGTTTTTTAAATCATCTTCCTATCATTATTTTTTTCATGATTAGTAATGTATAGATTATATTTATGTATTCATCTGTATACTAAATGTACAGTGGGCTTTTTTAGTCAATATCTGTACTGTGGTTGTGTGCCACAATGTGTCTTACTGCTGTTCCCAGAATGTAGTCAAGCTATTTGTGCTTTCTGTTTTATTTTATGCATATTTGAGAGTTTAGAGTTTGTGTTTTAGTGCATTGCTGAAAAATGAAGAAATTACTCATTTTTCCTTTCACTGGGTTTGCATTTTGGCATTTCTAGGAGTGCAGTGTATTTTCTGAAACAAAGACTCTTTGGAAACATAGCAGACAGATGTGCTTTTCCATAGCACATACTAGGAATGCGAAAGAGAGAGGATGGGAAGAATTAGACTAAGGATCGCAAAGGAACTGCTTGGCTGCAGATAAGCTTAGTTCTTAGTAGATCTATAAATATATATTTTTTATGCCTGTGTATTGTAAGAAGTATGACTAAAAAGCTTATGAAGTATTTGACTTCAGAAGTGAAAAGTCAGCCTTTTAAATCACCAAGCTTCTGCCAAAGTAAGTTCAGATTACTGACCACTCTGGAGCAGGAAAAATTCTGTTTTTCTTTATAAAATGAAATGTCCTTTTAATTTTTAAGAGAAAGATTCCTGTCCCTATGTTGAATTTAGCTTTGCAGATAGTTTCACGGTCTGTTTTGAAGGATATTTCTTTGCAGGAGGAGAATGCACTTTATTTTCTAAAGAGAACATGTGATTGATGTAGAAAGACATGCCAAATCTAGGCAGTCTGAAAAGACCTTGCAATCTCACCTTAATTGTTAATTGGTGTGTTTTATTTCTGTAGTGAATGCTTGCTGGTGATACCTCTTTCTTCTCCAACACATTCTTGTTTTTTTTCCTTCAAGGCTTCCAAGAGCGAAACATTTGCTAAATGTTATCAATGAAAACTTTGGTACTCTTGCCTTCTGCCGCCGGTGGCTGGATCGCCTAGGGGAGAGCAAATACCTGATGGCACTGAAGAACCTGTGCGACCTGGGCATCGTGGATCCGTACCCGCCCCTGTGCGACATCAAGGGCTCGTACACGGCGCAGTTCGAGCACACCATCCTGCTGCGCCCCACCTGCAAGGAGGTTGTCAGCAGAGGAGACGACTACTAACTCGGAGCCACCTCAGCACCTTTATACTCTAGGCTTTCTTGGAACATACTGTACCAGAATTAATTTGCAACACATTGTCAGTGGACTGATGTTAATACTTTCCATATTTGGAAAGGAAGGAATTTAATCTAAGGCAAGTCTTCTAATTGTAACTAACCATGGAAAAAGCTTTCAGGCCTTTAGAAATATTTCAAAAGTTACTTATTTTTCTGTTCAGGGAAATATGTGCTATAAAGCTCAATTTTTAGTTTGGAATGAGTTATACATTTTGTTCTGAACATTTATGATAAAAGATGCTTTTCAAATATTTATATGACCATATTCCTACTTGAATGCTTTGAATGACTACACCTGATTTCTGCGCCCCAGTCCTCTATGATATTGCCTTTTGAACTTCCTGGAATCCATTTTGTAAAAAATAAAGATAAATTTTCAAATCTGAAAATATATATACTTTTTAGAAGTCTGGTTATGATTCTGGTCAGGAGTCCGCTGGGAAACTGCTCTATTAAATATTTTACAAACTTGATTTGCCATTTCTTGTCTTGAAACCGGACCTTGTCTTAGCATTCATATGAAACTTGGCCTTTCATGCTTGTTTAAATAGTCTTGTCAGTGCTGGGATACAGGACAAGAAGTCATCAACACTTTGCAGGACAAAATGTGACAACTACAGTAAAGGTGTGTGGTAAAGGTTTTGAGTGTGCCAGTCTTTAGTTTAGACTCCAGCTGTATTAGAACATAGCAAATGCAGCTGGTGGTCTCTGCTGCTAGTGGTATCAATGTGCAGCTTTGGGCTGAAGTCAACTCCATTTTCCTGTATGTCCCTACATAATCTTTGCCATTGGCATGGCCTCTTGCACAGAGTCAAATTTCATGTCATTTCCCGTCTCTTTAAAGTTCACATTTGGTTGCACAATTGGTGGGGACAAGGAAAGGAAAACAGTTTATTTCTGAGTGTTAGAAGTTACTTCAGGCAGGCAAAATAATCTGGAGTATTTGATGTTTTCTTGATGTAAAAAGTCATTATCTGTCTTCCTGCTGGAGTGAAATCTGACTGTTGAATCTCATTTGTAAAGGTAAACTAAATCTCATGGCTCTTCAGGTCTATATGCAATATGTCTTCCAATGCTGTATCTTTACCTCATTACTTGCATATTAAAATTTTCAGTAGTTACTGCTGATAAAAATGACAGCTCTGTTAATAGGTCGATAACAGTGCCTTAAACATAAGTGCTTAGGAAACAGACACTTCACCTGCTCCTTTATAGTCACAGCCTCTATGGAAGAATTCTTATTAACTTAGAAATACGAGGTTTTTTTCTCACCTGTCTTTGGGTAAAAGCTGCATTTTTGTCCTTTAAAACCTGAGTATGTGAGCTACAATTTAGAGGGGAGCAGTGTCATATACTGCCTACAGTTTAAAAAGAATAGACGCTGGTGGTTTTTTTTCCCCCAATTACAAGTATTGTTTAAACTCAGTACTGTTTAAACTTGCAGAAATGGATGAAATGGGATACTGAAATGTGTATTTCTGCTGTTGCTGTTTGGGAGTCTTGGCATCCCAGCAATGAATTTTAATTTATGCAGCTTTGTGGTTATGTGTGTCTCAGCTTCCCAAGAAACAGTAGCTAGTGTAGGTGCTTTTGCATTGCAAAGAAAAAGCTGACACGTGAAAGAATCTTTGTGGGGTTGCTGTGTACATTGCTGCTGCTATTTTTATTTATGCTAACAAGATGATACTCTTCTGCACTTCTTGAGGTTATATGAGCTGGTTCTTGTAGCCTGGCTGGCTTCCAGCTCACCTATTTTTGTACAAAGTTTGCTAGAAACAAGCAAGACAAATCTGTTTCAGTTCTTGCCTGCTTATCGGCTATTTCCAGACTTTTCTCTCTAGAAGGTGCCCGTTTAGTAGTAGCTCAGTGGGACTTGGTATTCTTTCTACAGCTTAAGGCTTTCTTAACTTCACTTATGGTTACTTTAAATACATTTGGTTTAACGGATCAATTATATGTTTTCTTCTCTTTGTTTTTTGGTTTGTTGTTGTTGTTTTGTTTAGTTGGGTTTTTTTACGTGACTATAATGGACCTGGACTAGCAGAGCTAGTTTGGACTATGGCCTCTTAACTTTTTAATGTGCTGGCTGTCTGTTAAGTCACATGTGGAGGCTGATAATCATGTGACAAGTTGTAGTGAATTGCAGAGCATGATGATTATTGCCCCTAAATTTAACTGGGTGTACCAGGATACAAGCGTCCTGTGCTTCTGGCCCTCCTGCATCCTCCTGCCTCACAGTATAAAAGGCAAGCCCTATTTTCACCTCCTTAAAACAGATTTCCTATTGCCTTCATGCTCTTCAGGCTGCCTTTTCCTGTTGCTTTAAGTGTTAAAAGTCCTGGCCATGCTCTCTTGTCACTTGAAAAAATCAAAAGTTTACCAAAAGACTTCTGAGCCAGATGTTGAAGTCTCTTTTCAAATACCCAGAAGATGGGGTCATCTCATTTCTTGTGCATGCAAGCACCAGAAATGGTGATAGTTTTGGTAAAGAATAATTAGGCGCCAGAGTTCAGAAGCCTTGGCAGGGTTTTTCTTTCATAGACCTCGTGGGACACATTATTAGAGCACATACAGCTTGACCCCAAGTGATGTGTCATTTTGATGAAGGTTTGGCCTGGCGTTTTCCTGACCAGGAGACTAATTTTAGACTCAACTAACATATTTCTCCTCTTAGATGTGGGTAAGAGGGCTGGCAGGTACAACAAACACGGATGGCCAAGAAGTACAAGTTTTGTATGAAGGGATGGGGGTTTGGTCATCTGTGTTTCTGAAAGCTGCTGTTGCTTGGGTACTTTCTGGAAAATAAAAACTTGGTAATACAGGGACCTTTCAACTAAAAGCCAGATTCTGCTGCTTTTATTGAAGAGGCAATAGTGTTCAGTCACAGGTTTCCCTTTTACACTTTTTCTGCTTTTGCATTGATGGTAGATTTCCTTGGAGTTTATAGCTCTTCACATTTTGGCTAAGAATTGCCACCTTACAAGAAAGAACAGGGTTTTCCTTTTTAGTGGAAGATTTCATTAAAAAATGGAAACAAACCTGGCGCTAAGTAGTGTTTGTAAGGACTATGCCCACGAATGTACTCTCCTACTTCAGACTCCAGCTTGTGAAATAACAAACCACTTCTAGCTCTAGCTTTGTGGAAGCTGCTGTGTAGCCACCTGGCTTGTGAGGGAGGTGGTGTTTTAAGGGTGAGTATAACCACATTTCAAAGAGGAGGCTGAAATAGGGCATGTGGGGAGGCAAGTGAAGTTCCTGTTCTAGAAAGAAAACTGCTGCTGCACCTTTTGACATGGTTGCATCGTGTTCACTTCAGAGTATCAAAATACTACTTGTATTTCAGAACAGTACAAAACCACAGTAAGATGGTATGGAAACTTAATGATGGGATGTGTAAGCATAACTGGAATTTGTTAGTTTGATTTTTACAGCTGGTGTTTGGGATAGAGGAATTTGCCAAAAAAAAAAAAAAAAGAGTAAGGCTTTTCATTGTTACTAATTTCCCAGGATTATGCACTATTGGTACTCAGCCTTCTGTGGAACATCAGTCAGGTGCCCAGAATAGGAGGTGGGCAGTATGTTTTCTTCAGTTATTGACAGAATAATGCTTTTGCCAAACACTTTCACAAAGGTGTGTTTAGAGATAAAGACCATGTAACTTGAGAAAAGTGTGGCATGCTTTGAAGCAGGTTATCATTTTTTAAGATTTATGCATAGTTATTTTTTTCTACAAGGATTCAAGAGGCTTTCCTGTTTTCATAATTTTGAATGTTTCAGTATTTTTAAAGTAAAAGAAAAAACAGACAGCTCTGCTGTGACTCTTACCATTTTTGACTTGTGTTTTTGGCATAACAGGCACCCAACTCTTGTAACTCAAAGTCATATTTATTTTAGCTTTGCTTTGCATTTCTACTGATGCTTACATCTCCCTTCTTTTACAAAGGTACAGGGCTTTAGGAAAAAAAAAAGCTGTGTAGGCTAGTCAGCAGTTCAGATGAACAGTAAATCTTTTGCCTAGGTGTTTTTGAAGTGTCATTTTTTTTTCTTTCAGTAAGGCTAAATCTCTGAATCCCTTAAATGGGAGAAGACTATAGAAGCCTTCTTTACTACTACAGAAAAGTGAAGGTGTGTGCTGTCAGGATGCATAAATCAATTACCACCTGGGACTGGAAACTGTTACTATTTTGCAGTTTAAGGTGAGGCTACCTTGGCCTGTGCACTGCAACCCCGTGATCTCTCAGCAAGTCTGCAGAGGACAAAAAGCAGGAGGAGTGGCTGGCAGGCCAGCTGAGGGCACTGCACACAAGGGGAGCAGGACAGGCCCAGGAAACCAGACAAGAGGAACCTGGTGCAGCTCTGCGAAGGGAATGACCACACCTGCTCCTGGGCAGGAATCAGCCCAGGCACCAGTACAGGCTGGGTGGGAAGCAGCTGTCCAGAGAAGGACCTGGGGGACAAGCTGTCCATGAATCAGTAACATGCCCTTATGGCAAAGGAGGCCAACAGCCTTATGCCTTAATCCAGTTAAAGGGTCCAGAGCTACTACATGAACTAGTTAAGTATTAAGAACTGAAGCAGAAGCTGTGGTGAAGAGCACGTGAATTAGCTCATCCTTGTGGTGGACAGCACTAATCATCGCTACCTTTCCCACTGCCTTGATTAGGAGGACCAGAACTCTCTTTCTCCTCCCCTTCCCTTGTTCTACCCAAGAGCAGCAATGGGAAGAAATCTGGATTTGCTTTTGCAGAGCTAATGATATCTTTCAGAGAAAGCCTTGAGACACAGCAATCCTTGCTGCAATGTAGGGGAAGAGCTGGAAGCACAGCCTAGGCAAAGATGTAACGTAAAGATGGCAGGGTAAGATTCCTTCTACGGGACTTGAGTATGTGCTTAATAGTGATGATTGAGACTAAGGAACTCTCACACCCAAGCTGCTCTCTACCTGTCCAAAGACAGACTCTTCTGTTAATGCTTGAGTCTCTGAAGAACCCTAGCTCCTAAGAGATGTGCTTAGAGGAAGAAAAACTACCAGAAGCCTGAAAGGCAAATTTTCTGAACTACCTGTAAATAGAAAAGTGTTTAAATTACATTCATTCCCTCATCAGCAACGAAAGCAGAGGAAAGTATTTGAAAGACTGAACAGTCATAACAAGTACATTTGTCAGATCACTCTCTTCAGCAGGTGACTTTTGGCTAAAAAAAACCCACAAAAAAACCAACCAACCAACCAACAAAAACAACACCCAACCCAACACATGAACTGTTTTGCACACTTAATTAGGATGAGCACAAGACCAAGAAGTTTCAGATCTGAGGCTGCTATGTGCTTGCTATAATATGGCATCTTTCAGAAACAGAACTGATAGCAAGTCATTAATAAAACCAGCTGTTAAATCACTGACAGATGGCCAAAGCAGTTGTACAGTTAATGCCGTAACCCCTGCTAGACTAGATCTAAAAGGTTTTTAAAATGTAATGATAATGTAGGAATTAATTCCAGTACACACATGCTTTTCTGTCCACATCAAGGCATTTTATTGAGGTATAAACATTGCAGAAGATGAGGTAACAATTTGCATAGGACTTACACAAAATAACTTCACAATTAAAATTTAATTGGCATTAACTACTGTATGTGGAGGATTGATAATTCCTGCTTGTTAAATTCTCCTCACTGCACAGTTCTGTTAATGCTAGTGGTAGGGCCATGTAGTATAAGGTACAGCAGTTGTGGGTAATGAAACCAGACTGAGAATGCTTTCATGCAAACATTGCAGCTGCTTTTCATCAGCTGTTTGTTCTGAGACAGACAATGCTTGCTACAGCTTAAAATAAGCTGGTCCAATTCAAGAAAAGGGATGCTAATGTTCTTGTAGCAATGACAGTGGGGGTGAGTGAGCGTGGTTTTGTTGTTGGGGGGTTACTGAGATTTTGCTTCTTTGTTTAAGAAAGCTTTTTAAGTTTTTGGAATGAAAAAAGTTCCTGGTTGTTAAATTACTTTGAATTTGGCACTTGAGTTTTAAGTTGTCAGGTTTGTTAAGGCTAAAACAGGCAAGTCTTGGTAAAGATACATTCTTGTGTTATTAAACACTCCTCTTACACACTCCCATGAAAATAACTTCATGCTCTATTTCCTCAAGTTCAGATTTTAAGAAATTCTATCAGTGTATCTTTAGTATATCCATTCAAGCTTGCAAAATAATTTCACAGAAAATTGCCTACGAAAAATTCAGTTACTATCTGACAGGTTTTAACATTCCTTGCTGGTGAACGTCAATATTCTAAGACCTAATAGCAATTCCTGCAAGACAGGAAGAATCACGGTATCATTAGAACTATGCTATAAAATGTACACAAGCATATACAGAAAATTAACCAGAAAAATATCAGTTGCCCATTGAAGTAAATTTTCTAAACCAATTCAAAAATATTATCAAAATACAAAACCATCTTAAAAAAATAGCCTGAGGTAAAAGTTAAATGCACATAGCAATCTCTTCCTTAAAAAAATAGCTGTATTGAAATTCTAGGTACTTAGAAAGTTACTTATTGTCAATAAAAACTTTTACTAACCATTGTAAAGAGTACTTCAACTAATACAAAACTATATAAACATTGAAAAAGTACAATACTGTACTTCCTTTTAAAAATACATAGTTATGACAATTTAAACCTTTACCATACACACAGTTAACTGGCTTTGGATTAGCTGCTACTGTTGTCCACGGAACAGCCAGCTAATTCTGTGTGCTGCTGACTTTCAGCTGTGCTAGGATAGGGGACCCTACCATGTCCATTTGCCTGAGTAAGTCGTTGGCTGTAAAACAAAATGTAGGCTTGAGCCTTGCATACTTCTTCCATAGTGCACATGTTGAGTTTCGAATCATTGCAGTGTACCCAAAATCCTACAAATGGAAATATACAAAAAAAAAAGTCATCAGGACACTGATTTTAAGTAACTGCATCATATTTAATAATTAATTACTGTTTGGTCCCATTTAATGAGTTGTGTACAAACGGTAAACCACAAATAGATCCATAAATAGATCTGGTTTATTTGCCGCAATGTTTTAAAAGCCCAGATTAGCTTCCTCAGATTTACAACAGAGTTTAGAGCTACAACACATTTAACAATACAAAACTGAACTGTTGGTCTACAGAGCTGCACTCCTCATTCCAGGCAGATCAGCTACAAGAGATTCCCTTTTGCTTTTGAGAAAAGACAGTTATTCCAACAGTTTGGAAATAGGAACACCCTTGTCTCCCTCACTGCTCGTTTCCCAGCAGGTTCCTACCTCCTTCGGAATTGTAGCAGTAGGCAGTGTAGTGCCCTGAGCCAAATCCTTTCCCGTGATGCATTACCACAGCAGACAGGTCGTAGATGAAGCAGTCAGGCAGGAGAGACTTGAGGGATTCCCTGCAGCAATAAGGCTCCATGTTTAGCATTTGATCAAAACTAACATGTACACCAATCTTCTCACGGTGATTGCGTCCTGACCACCTGGAAAGTTAAATCAAATGAAAACTTACAGTTTTTTTAAAGAAAGACCACAGCATTCTGAATTATGTTTTAACATGACATAATATTTTCACTATTATCCTGTGCACAAAATACATGCTAGGATTTTTTTTCTAGGCTTTCTCTTTCACTTCTTTATTTTAAGGCCTTTTAAATGTGTCTATGTACCTACTGTTCTCATCTTCTGAAACACCCATCTTGAGATCAGTGCACTGGTGAGTGGGAAGTATTTCCCACCTATTAAACCTCTTTGGTATTTCTCATTTATTCTATCTCATTTTTGGTTTCCTTTGTACGAGGGACAGACGGTACTGACATGTGGGCTAAGAGTGCCCAGAGATGCAGTGTCCATTTCTCTGCTCTGAGGCTAAATGTATTTATGTATTTGGATATAGGAAGGTTATCTGAGGCTTCCACTGAATACAGTCCAGGTTTGGGCATTAGTGATTATGAGCATCCTACTCTACCTCAAGATATCACAAGATTAATTTTTACCAATAAAGTTCAGAGCACGTTTAGTAGATTTTGACCAAAACCAAGGATGAAATAATTTTGGTACTAAAGCAGCAAGTATCTGAAATCCAAAAAGTTAATGACCTATTTATAACATATCTTACTGATGTTTCAAGTGAACAAAAAAAAGTTTCTAGTAACTATTTCTCACCATACTAGTAAAGGGAAATGAAACTGATGCTGAAAAACATTGAGCCTAAGCAATGGTAGAGAAAGACTGAATCTGTCAGTTTGCAACACTTTTGTTGTGGTACTACTTACCTAAACCGTTTAAGGTGTAATCTGAGAATCTGAGGTAGTCGACACACCATAAGCTGCTTCTGAGCTTCTGTGAGTATAACTGGTTTAGAAGAAAACTTCCTTCGTTTTGCTGAGGTCAAACACACAGTTACACAATACAAATCTTGGTAACAGTCTTGTATTTCAGTCTAAGATCTATCCACAGAATTTGTGTGGACCTAAATATCTATGGTACATGCCTCCTTAAAAAGGATACGCTCTGAGAGCCATTTTGCAAGGACTATTTTATGATGCAAGTAAAAAATACTTGTAGTCACTTACACTAGTCACCTTAATTTTAAAAGGTGATGGCTTCTTCAGCTGGGAGTATTAGAAACCCCATTAGTGTGTCATGAGACTGCATCTAAATGAAGCATCACACTTCAAAACATCTTCTGAATAATTTAATCTTCTAGGGGGCAAGTAACAGCTGTCAAGTTACCGCACCAGGATATAAGACTAAGGTCTTTGTTTGCAACACACTTTTAAGACTTCTATACTTCCACTGTCAGTTTATATTTTACACAGAGAATGTATATATGAGTACATACTGCCTTTACTCACTGTTGCACTGATCACATGCATATATCTTTCCTTCCAAAGCTTCAGTTTCTGTAAACTTGGCCAGCATTTCTGTCAGCAGACATGAATACTGAGATGACATCTCCTTGCCATTGCAGTGATACCTCTCGGGAAACTCCAGGGACAGGTCCCAGAAAGGTTCTATGGTATTTGATTTATTGTCACAGGCAAGACATGTAACCTGTAAAAAAGATATTTCACCAGCTGCTTACACTCAAAAATGTACTTTGCTAAACATGTACCATAACATAGCTCTAAAAAGAGATTCTTTTTCCCAGAGATAACCAAGAGTAACCAAAGACAAGACAAAATCATTTAACAACAGAGATGATACACCTAATTTCTTTTCTCTGAAGCAGCATGTCCAAAACTGTTATCACAAGCAAGTAAGTGTTCTTATGTTTTACTGAGAAACAGAAACAGTGTCAAAATGTTCTGTCTGGGACTGTCCAAAAGAAAGCAGCTGGTGATGTCTCAGGAGTCTTTTCTCCAAAAGGAAAATTTACATGAGAAATTATAATATAGGTTAATTTAAAAATAAATAAAAATAAATCAAAACCACAAACACACAAATAAGAAAAACAAAAATGAAAAAAAAAGGAACAGCTGGGGATTTTAAAGTCATATCCTTCTTACTTTGTAAGTCTTCCAGGGAAGCCTGGATTAGGAAGCACACTTCTTCAAAGAAAAATTAACAGGTAAAAATAATTTATTTCTTCTTTCAGTAAGTGGATCCACCGTCACACTAGGGAAAGGACAAGCAGTAAGATAACATAAATAAACTGTAAAGAAGTGAAGTGAGTCAACCTGGAAAATGCAGTTACTACAGCAGGAGACAATTAATTTATTGTAACATTCAATACTTAGGAAAGTAAGTTAAAAGCAGTAGCTCGTCTAAGCTGGAAAGACAACACATTAGGTGTTGCATGCTTCCTATTTAGGAAAATACCACAAGTTGTTTGGAACAACTAACACAAGGACGTAGTAATAAAGGAATGAAAATTCATGTGATATCCAAAGATTGTTATTTCACAGGAATCCCTTTACGCTGCTGCTGTTCTACATAAATTCAGCGTAGTTCCCTTCAGTTTGGTTAGTAAGCCTACACAAGTGTGAAAATACACTCGGTTTTGTTCAGATGCTCCTTTGTTTTCCTCTGAAGGTTTGCTGGTAGGTAATTATTAACCCTGCTTTGGTATTTCATGATCATCTATGTAAGGACCGATCTGCCACCTCATGGTATGTTCCTCCTAGGTGTTCTTGTAACTGCACTCATTAGCTGCAACAGCTTATACTCCATCTCTGCATTAGCCTCCTAGTGCACATGTGGATTTGTGTCCCAGCATGAATGTTTAGCAGTGCAGTTAGGAAAGCTGTTAACTGCTTTAAGTTCTAAGATGAGAACACCACTGCCTTGCCCTTAGAAAACAAAACTTCAAACTTACATGGCAGAAGAAATCTGTTTTAATTTACACTGTCAGGAGCATCTTTTGTAAGTGCTAACATCTGGCAACGTTTCAAAACCACAAATTATTAGTAATTCAGAGCTGAAATCTAGACATGGGAGGACAAAATGGTATGTTTGGCTACAGCTCAACCACATTCCAGTTTAAACCCAGAATGACTAATTTCTGTTGTAGAAATGCATAATTTTGTTGGGCCAAAAGTTTATTTAATTGATGAGTTACTTAAGAATTTGTTGCACATGAACAAACACTTAAGATTAAGGAGCTCACGATGAAGAACACACATGACCTCAATTACAGATAATTTCAACATGTTCTGAGGTTTTAAATTTAATGTATTATATTCATAATCTAGGTTAATATCTTCTTTCCCAACTAGCTAATGAGTACTATCCCAGAGAAAAAGAAATTAATAACAGACCCAGCTTCCAATTTTTGCCAGTCAAAAAACCTAAAGAACACAAACAGAAGCAATAAAGCTGCTTCTCATCTTTGTGAGCAAAACTGATTTGTGGGGACAAAATGCCGTACTGATATACAGCTGCACTTAATTCCTCAGCTCCAAGGCAGTCCTCACTGCAGCACAGTTAAACTCTGGGATTTACGTAGCTGCCAACAGCCCAGTAACCCGACACACCCCGGCAAGTGTGTCCAACTCCATCAGCCCCTGTGAGCTCACTGCTCCTGGACACGGTGGGAAAGGACAGCCAAGCATGGCAGCAACAAGGGTGGAAGTATTTTTCTTAGCCAGGCCTGCGCTTATCAACTGGATTACTCAAAAAGCAGGATGATTCCTAGCCTTCTGTGGACTCCATCTGCACTGGCCTGTCCGTTGGCATTGGCTTCACAACATCCCCATCACTCTTCTCTCTGTCCTAAATGGGACTCCTTTATCTCACACTCCATTATCATTCACACAGTGCAACCCAGATTTTCTTTTTTCATGAGAGGGGCATAAATTGTAAAAACTGTTCAAAAGTTGGTTGAGTGAGATGAGATTTTATAAAACACAAAACAAAAAGAACCCCAAACATGAAAGGGCAAAAACTTTATGCATTTGCCCAGTGTAACTTTGTATAGTGTAAGTATGCACAACAGTAATAGGGAAAAGAGTCTACTCTAGCAATCTGGTTAGTCAGGTCTATCTTTATGATTATGCTTTATAAATTCAGAGTTTGACTCCACCTTTCCATTATCATTCAGAATTGTTATTATAGGAAGCTTTAATGCTGTCATTTATAGCAAAGCAAATGAGAAGTTCACATTAGAGCAAAGTAAATTACAGATTTTAGCTAGTCTGAAATCTCCACCTTATGTTCTGCCCTGACCACCCTCTCATGCCTTGAAACCCGGGTACTAAATACAATTGTTTGGTTAAAGCTTAGTATTCAATCATGGGCCAAAGGCCAGACTGAAAAGAGCTGGATCAAATTGCTTGATTCAAGCTAAGCACGGAGGCTACTCAGACAAGCATCATTGTGGCCACAATAACTTGATGGACAGCGGCTGCCCTGGATGGCATTCAGTGTAAATGCAGCCAAAGAAAATAGTTAACATATTGCTGCAGAAAAAGCCAATTCCATCATCAACTGTTTTGCCTATGTTCCCTGCAGTTGCATGGAAGAAAGAAAATTCTTAATCACCTCTGCCCCAACTGTTCTTTCCTTTTTTGTTTTTAAGAAGAGTGAAATAGCCAGTCCCATTTTTGTGCTTTCATTAGATGAGACAGAGATATATAATGACTATTAACTCAATTTTTGTGCAGGAAAGTAATTGAAGTTGAAGGGGATCTCTGGAATACAGCTATAAAGCAGAATTCATATGACAGTCAGCATAAAAAAACCCCAACTGAACTTTGTAGTGATAAGCATACAGCATCATCAAAATGATCTTTTATCTATTTAGCAGAATAACATAAAGCGTAACCACAGCTCACTGTGGTCTGTGATTCAACGGCCTCTTACAGATTAATTTAAAATGTTACTTTCATCTAGTTGGAAAACAACTTGACAATCATTTTGTGGGTCAGGCTAAACATAAAAGCACAACAAATATAGACATTAGTATACATGGCATCAACTGGTTTAAGTGCAAATCCTCCCATTACCTACTTGAAGTTCTCATCTTTTTAACAGTCTGTTCAGTGGGAGACTTAATACCCAACAGTACATGGATCACCCTCAGCATTCTACCCCAAACTCTAACTCACAGCATACTACCCAAACCTGAAGGCTTTCAAACAACTCAAAAATCACATTTCCCCTTTTCTCAGACACTCCGTCCTGAAATATACTTTAAGAATAGTTTACATACTACTCTAGTTAGAACCTACTTCAGTCTCTGGGACTTGGCATATTTGTTTCTCTGATCACTGCATGCTGTTATTCTGCCATGCTGAGCAGGAGCAGGGAGAAGCATTTTGCTCAGATTCCATCTTTAAAATGATCAGGAAGTAATCAAACAACTTAGGATGTTTTAAGCATGCCTAGAGGTATCAAAAGCTAGTTCTTACTAGGCGTTCCTATAAAAAATACTGGAGCCAATTTTTCTGAACTCTGAGAAGTTTGCAGATGACACAAACCAAGAGGAGCAGCTGGTAGGCTGGCTGGAGGCACTGCCACCCAGTGGGAATGGGACAGGGCTGGGAAATGGGACAACAGGAACCTTATGCAGCTCTACAGAAGGAGACACCACATCCTACTCCTGGGCAGGAATTACCCAGGCACCAAGAACAGGCTGGGTGGGAAGAGAATGACCTAGAGGACAAGCTGTCCGTGAGCCAGTAATCTCCCCTTATGGCAAAGGAGGCCAAGAGCCTCTGGAGCTGCTTTTGGCAGGGGATCCCTGCTCTCTCCTCAGCCCCCGCATAGCTGAAGTGCTGGGCCCACTGTTCAGAAAAAAGGGAGACGTGGATATGCTGGACTGAGTCCATCAAAGGGCCAGGAAGATGATGAAAGGCCTTGGACATATCTGAGGAAAGGCTGCGAGAACTGGGACTGTTCAGCTTAGAGCAAGAAGCTCAAGGTAGATTTTATCTTTGTAAGAGAATTTCTGCTCATATGATTTCTGAGTACATGTGGCACACAATTAAATCTGCTTTTCAATTTCTGGATTTTTAGAAATACACCTGTCCCCTTCCTTGCTTAAAATGGATAAAGTTTGAAATAAAGATACTTTAAAAATTGTTGCATACTGTGCTATTTAGTTGGTACAATTTAAAAAAACCCAAGCCAAAAAACTCTTGAGAGAGAGAACAGCTAACATACTTGAGCTTTTGAAGTGTACTTTAAAGATCTGTGAGCCAGTTTACCACTGCCACACGAGTTGATAGCACAGTAGTTTCTCCTTTCCCATTGAAAAACTGAGGACAGGAGACAGTAAGTACCTTCCACAAGAGTACAAGCACTGAGGGATTGAAAACAACTAGTATTTTAATAGACATATTGGCATCTGCTCAGAGTCCCAGTGGGTTTCAGAGGCATAAGCCACTTTCTCCAGACAATCCCTGCAGGAAGACCAGCATGTGAAAAGACAGAACAGAGGGGAAGGGTTTTGCAACTACAATGCAGATCTTTACTTCTCTTAGATGTACTAGGTATTGCAGTTTCACAGTCAGTACTGCAGAGAAAAAGGTGAAATGCTAAAACAGGTACTAGAATAAATAAAAAATAAAAAACCAGAGGCAATCTGCTCATGCTGTTTCTGGTGTTACCCACGACCTAGTACAGCACTCCATAAAATAGTAAAATATTTCAAGCAGCAGATGAGGAAAACTTACTTGCAATCAGCTGAGAACATAGCAAAGCAAAAACAACTACCTCATATAAAATGTGCAATTGTTTTGACATCACCCAAAACTTTTTCTAGTTATCAAAAAGTAATCCGCATAAAATTCTCAAACACTCAGTTCTCTCTTTTCTTAATCTTATATCCTAAATTCAGTTTTTTCTGAACCAGGCAGCACTTTGATAGCAACAGACTGATGGCAAACTTAGGATTATGACTTCCCTTCAAGTTAAATTAGAACCAGAAGAAGGGGAAAAATGTTTAGCTGCACATGTGAAAGTAATGTGATACCTAAGTAAACACACAGCTTATCAGCACTGTAAAGGATCCTCTGTGTACTTTATCAAGAGTTGTTCATAGTATTCTTGAGGTTTGAAGGTCAGGGAGATTGACTTCATGGCACTTGAGTATCTCACAGAATCAAGTATTGTGAACTTATATTTTCTGTACAAAGGGCCAGTAAGTACAGTAATATTTTAGGAGTTCTAAAATGGAAGGCAACTGCACACAGAAACACACTTCCCAATTCCCCTTTTTCAATGAACTTAACATGCTAGACTAAAATTGCATCATATTTTTAATAATACGGGCACAGCTCCAACAATCTTCTAGAGAGAAACTGTAATACTGTCACAGTATTAAATATTACTTTATTTTTTATTATTATATTTATCACAGTATTACTTTATCTTGGAGGTAGATAAAGTTAAGCCTATAAGGACTAAACGTACACGCCTTGCTTTAAGAGCTAACGCTGTTCAAGATGTGATGACATAGCAAGAAGTTTGGGGATTTTTTTCAGCTCTGCATGGGTGTTTTCTTGCCTTTTTTGTTAACTTCATTTAAGCAGTTCTAACAAACGCCTAATGAAATGATGCAGGAATCTTACTGAGGAAAGGAAAGGAAAATAATTGCCTAACAGAGTTTTTAAAGTTCATCTTTCCATGTGCAAACACCAGGGACTAAATCATTAAGATGACCTCAATATATTTTACAAGGAAGAAATTTAAATCTTCAGGGCTTACCTCTTCCTTATATTTATCAAGTTCAAAACCACAAGTGAAGACTAACCTGAAAAAAAAGGAGTGGCAGAAGAAAAGGGAACAGTGGGAGGGGTAGACTGTTGAACAGTCCATGGGAACTGCCTAATAAGCCAGGGAGAAATTACTACAGATAACAGCCTCAATACTATTTTCCTTGCTCCTCTCATTTCAGGTGTTCTTGAGCTCATCAAGGCTGTATTTTGCACACAGATATGGAGCAGCTGCAGCTAAGAGCTGTGTGTAGTCACAGAAGTCACAGGATACCTCAAAACAGTTTCATTCCCTTTCTGTTCTACTCAATAGTGTGGAAGTGAGGAGTTTTTTTGTTTGGTATTGGTTTTGGTTTTGTTTGTTTGTTTTAGTTTACTCATTAGTGAATTCTCACTACTCCCCTCCTGGTCTCAGGAAGGTGGGAGGGCTTCTAGTCACAAACCTCTTCACTTAAAGCTAAAAATATGTGAAAGTAGTTATTACTTAAATGATGCTGTGTCTTTAGAGGCTTGAAAATTCTTACCAAAGCAATGAATCCTGTAAGGAGGTTTGCAACGCAAGCAAACCTTGTCAGTATTCCTAAAAAATTACTTTATTGTGCTGACAAAATTGCTATTTTGGAGAGGAATGGGATTTTCAAACAAAAAACTCTTTAATTACATAATATATTAAACACTTGCAGTTGTGCAACACTGATACAAGATATGTACTACCTAAGGAAAGGAAGTATGCCAAGAGAAGTGATCGTACATTGGGCTAGAAGGAAGGTAGCTGGTGATCGTTTTATTGCTAGATCTAACAGTTTCCAGTAGTTTCACAAAACCTAAAATGACTGAGGGCTGACATATGCAGCCAACATGCAAACAACCCTGTTACCTTCCTAATCTTTAAGTTTACAGGTATCGTAGCAGTAAACAATCCTACCTTAGTCGAAAACCATTTCTATTTCCAGTTTTGCATATGAAAACATTAAACCATCACTCAAATAATCAAATACCAGGAACTGACATGAACTAACTTTTGTGTTAAGCCCTTTCTTTACACACAAAATTCATCAAATGCTTCTGCACTCCTTTAGTAACATATTCATGTATACTACAGATCCATTCCAGGAGCCAGGAATTTCCCAACTTCTGTTCCTGCTGCAATGTGGTTAGTTTTCAGATTAATTCAAAAGAAACAAGCATTTATTTGTTCAGTAAGTACTCAGACATTTGTACATGCACACTGTTGGGATACGCATAATAGTAGTGAACACATTGAAATACTTAACAGGGAGCTGAGAAGTAGGGAAAAAAAAAAAAAAAAAGAGTAGTCATGCATAAAAAAGGAAAACCATCATTGCCTCAACCCCACAAATTTGGTTCCTGTGTTGACAGAGCCTTCTGTATCTTTGTGTTGTAATAGAAAAGAAGTATTAGTATTTCTATACATAAAATCATGACATGCAATTACTCACTGGCAATCAATCTCAAATTCAAGCTATTTAGTGAAATAATATCCTGTTTGACATCCATTACCTAATCAGTTTTTATTTACACGAGATTAACACCTTCCTTAACATCCTTAATCTAGTAGCACTATAGTGATAAGCCAGATACTTAAAATTGTAAATTCTTTATTCAAATGAGTTGGTGCTTAACATCAAATACAAGTATTTCTCAGTAGGTGGAAAGGTATGTTTTAAAATAACAAATTTAAGACTTTTATGATTACCAGGTGTATTGGGTTTGCATGGCCTGGGTTTTGGCAGCGGGAGTGCTACAGGGTGCCTTCTACTGAAACGCTGTAATATTTCTTCTGAAACTGTGTAATATATCCTCACCATCCTCCCTTTAATAGTTATAAATGTACAAACCTTTGAAGTATGTCCATCCCTGACTGACTAGAGGAAATCCAGAACTATAAATCATTAAACACCTTAAAAAAAGTAATCATAAAACATACCTGACTTAATAGCTGGCCATGAAAAATGTTGTTAACCACATTCAAAACCTGCTTTATAAGTTTTCTTTGAGAAGCAGGGATGAGAGCTGGGTGTCTGGTCCCTGTAGTCTCCAGTTCCTGCTGTACTTTATCCAAAAGTTCACAGAGAAATTCCTGAGCATCTTGTTGGGCATACCCTCTGAAGGCTGGAATTAGTCTCCACACAGAATGAAGCATGGCAAAAGGAGACACCAGTGCCCATTTGCCAGACCACATAACCTGGAATAGAGTATGCAACTCATGACAGAGAGAAATATGCTTTGAACTGGGCTCCCTGGGCTGAATAAGTTCCATGCTTTTTGATGCTCCTCCACTTAATCCAGAGGATAAACTAGGCCGCCTCACAGAATATGATCCCTTTACTTTCTCTTGGTTCTCATTCGTGTGTAATGTTGAGGCAGCTACTGACAGATGTTTAGATGAAGATCTTGTTTTACCATTGGTTGTTGTTGCCAGCAGTTCCTGAGTTTGGCTGAGATCAAGCTTTAAAAAGCACTCTCGAAAAACAAGTAAGTGACTTAATACCTGCAACACAGAATTCATATAGCATGTGTTTCCCAGGTTTCTCAGTCCTGTTACTCCAGGAGTCACTGTGGGCCTTCGTTTAATTGGAGAGTCACTTATTTTTTTCAATCTCAGTTCATCTGAGGTATATGTTTCTTTCAACTCTGCCAAAAATTTCATGTTCTGTGATGTTTTTTGAGGGCAGGGTTCTGTTTTTGAGGACATTCTAATCTGATTTTGTAAACGACTGCTCTTTCTTGGAGGCATCTTTTCCATCTCTGCTTTCAACTCACGCTTTCGTTCTTGTCTTCTCTTCCTAGCTTTATCCTTTTTTAGCTCTGCTTCTTCTTGACGTCTTTCTTCTTCCAAAATCCTTTTTCCAGTAGGTGTCAACTCAAGCCACGACCTGAATACTTTGCCAAGGACTGCACGCCGTCGGTGCCAGAGAGCTGTGAACATCCTATCTTCATTCCGAAGCATGGCTTGGGCACCACCATGTGAAAGGTAGGAATCGTCACCTGTACCCATAGAACGCAAAGTCCTCCCACTTCGAGTAGTGCACTCATAGTTTTGACTCTTGATTGCACTTAATGTACTCCGCAAGAGTTTTAAATCACCGGTTGCGTTATCATTGAGAACATAATCGTCACAGAGATAACAGAAAACATAGAGCTCATTTACTTCCAATGCCACTGGGTGGCTGCTCTCCTGAAAGTGCTTTAGTGCATGTTCTTCGATGTATCTTCCACATGCCACATGTGAGCAGCTGAGGCACGCCCACACAGATTCCGTAGTATTGCAGTCCATGCAATGCCATTTCTGAGGATTGAGAATAGAGTGATCTTGGGCCAGTCGCAGACGTCCTACGTGCTTACACTTATCCATTGTTAGAACTGAAATTGCAGAGATATGCTGGCAAAACACATCATCCAAACTATTTTCTGTCCATGATATTTCAATCTGCAACTAAAAACAAAAAGGAAGTTATAGTCCATAAATACCTAACTGTATCTGTACCAAATTCACATTGAGGTTAAGATCACGATCATCATCCAGCTGAGTCCCACCAAACACATGAAAGCCATCAGTCATGTGCAGCCACACTCGCACACTCAACACCTTCAAGAGCAGTTCCACGCTCACACTAAATTGCCTGCATACCACTGTTTATATTCCCAGTGCTTTGTGGCTCAGGACTGAAGCATACTAGCTACACTTTTGGCCTGGTTTGGTTTCTTTTTAATTAAGGGGCACTAATTTTGTTAAAAGATAATGTTACAGAGTTCAGATACAAACTCAAAGTGAGAGAAAGTGAGAGAAACTGTGGATGCCCCCATCCCTAGAACTGTTCAGGGCCAGGTGGGATTGGAATTCAAGCAATTGGGTCTAATTGCAGATGTCCCTGTGCACAGTAGGAGACTGGACTACAGGATCTTTATGGTCCCTTCCAACTCAAGCCATTCTGTGATTCCAAAATCCTCCTATTAATTCTATCCCTAAGCATGCAGACGCAGAAGTGCAAAGTTCACTTAAATTTATTATGTTTATACAGTGCCTACAGTTCAGACAAATGAGGCTTTATACAACTCAAACCCTTAATTAATCCATATCTCTAATTAAATCACTGCCCCTCTGTACTCAGTCAACTGCATTATACAATTTCTATAATAATGTATCTTAAATATCTACATTTTAACATGTCATCCTAATGCCTCTGAAAGAGTAACTTGGCAAAGCAGAATTTGATTTCTTAACACAGAAATACCAGGAGGTATCTACATTGGTTACCACTGATGTAGATACTTCACAAAAACGTTCTAATCCAGGTCTTCAAAAGGTAATTTGAAAATCTGGCTAGCACTGCTAAGTTTGTATGGTTGCATTTACTTGTTCAAAGCTGCTGGTTTTGCTTCCTCCTATAATGTGCATTTACCCAAAATGCAGTCTCTAATTGGCAAAATATTACAGAGACAGTGATTTATTCTTGTTTTTACCATTTTCATCAGCTATCTCATGTAAATATAACATCTAGAGATAAATTATAACGGTGTTATGATGCGTCAGGAAGTGATTGCATTTGATCTAGGGCATTTGTGCCCACCACATCACTGACCAAATGCGCCAAATAGCACACAGCATCAGTACCATTATGCACAGTGCTTGCCAGATGAAACAATTCATTCACCTGAGGAGTTCAAGGTTTTGTCAAATATTCAAGCTGTGCCAAGTGAGATGAGTTTGCCATTACAAATGCATACTCTGGACCTGGCCTAGGCTGTACAATATTAAGGTTCTGAATTCTATATTTTACAGGTAAAGAAACCATACCACAAAAGTACTGAGTGATTTACACAACTCTGGACAGAACAAAAAACCCCCTATATTCCATCTATTAGCCTTAAATATGCTAATATTTATCAATTTCTACTGTTCTGAAACACGCAAGAATAGGTTGCTCAATACAGAATAGATATTTAGTGTAAAATAAGCCTTAGCTAGAGGGAATCCTAATGTACAACAACATGACACCACTAAGGAAGGGAAACAAGTAAAAGGTTGCAGCTGGCTAAAAAAGCAGCTCTAATTTTCATCTGGTACTTTGATAAAAAACTGTCATTAAAAGATTAAACAAAAAATGGCTTTGCTTGGTTAACTGGCCCATGGCTAGTGCCTTTTAAAATGTTACAATACAGATACCAACATAAGAGCTGTAATAACTCTAAGCACATTATCAGCATCCAGCATTGCATGTGTTGTATAGAATTTATTCTGTAATGAAGAAAAGCTCACACCAGCTGCAGCAAAACTAAAAAAGTGTACACAGTTTTACATGCCCATATTAATTTCCCATTCATTCTGGCGAAGAGTTATTTCCAGTCCATACTGACTGCACCAAAGGATTTTGGACACCACGACCTCTGCGGAGCCATTCAGCAGCTCCCAGATCAAGTACCAGCCATAGTGCATTAGGGGGGGTTGAGATCTCTTGTGTGCTATGGTCAACAGATCACAAAAGTAATGGCTTGCTTAACTTTTTCATCTTGCTTTTTCATCAACATTCCTTCTAAAAGGCAATCTATCTGCAGGCTGCCAATTATTCTTTTACAAATAGTTGTGCATAGTAAGTTTGCTTTTTATATTGTCTTTATAAATAAGAACATCAGCATTATCTCCTGCCTTCTAGTCTGACAACCTCTTTTCCCCAACAAGGTGAAACTTTTATAACACCAATAAAGTTCAGGACAGTAATACGTATGTAAAGTGTGCTGCAATAATTAAATATGGTATAGAGAATTTTAAGTGACAAGACTCATCTTTGTGGTTTTGGGCTAACATAAATAGATTCTACTGCATAACATATTAGCAATGGTCCTTTCCAGCAGACCAGAAAAGAACACTAACCCTGCCTTCCCACAGGGCTGTTACACACAGCAATCTGACAGGTCAACTCTTTCTGGATTTGTAAAGTCACTGTGTAAACCCTGTGCCTTATTTTTCCTTCCTTTTAATATTATATGGTCAGATTTTTTTTTTTTCACCTTTAAAAACATTCTCAAGACTAAAGCTGCTTACATGCCTCCGTGTAAGCAGATACTGGACTGAGGACAAAGGCAGTCCACTGATTTCAGGACAGCCACTGTGTAAACCAGGACTGCACATTCAAGCTCTCCATGCAAAAGCAGCACAATTCTACAAAAGTGCAAGATCAGCACCTCGAAGGGAAAAACCTAAACCCCCAGCTCCCCCACCAGCAACCAAGCCAGCATGACATTTTCCCACCTACGTTGATGTGTGGAGAAAAGAGAGAGGGTGGAAGGGGGAGGGGAAGAAACAGCATAGGAGAAGTATTTCTTTGAAAAAAAGTGAAGAAATCAAAATGCAGTTTGGTCAAAAAGACAGAAATATCTGAAAAGACCGCAAAAAGCTTAGAGCACAAAACTGAGACTCAGAAAACTTCAGATAAATGTCAAGCAGCACACTGACATCATGAATGTTTGAAGTACTGAGACTGCATCAACTCACAACATTTAAAACTCTACCTTAGAACCAAAACTTGGCAAAACATCTCAGGGCAAAAACAGGAGTAACATGACAGATAATGATGGAAAAAACAGGAAAAATACTGCATACTCATTCCCACAGGTACTAGAAAACTGCAGCTGGAATAAAATAGTACAATCTAATGCTCCAATGTTAAAATTCCCTTAAGGAAGTTATTCAGCACTAGTTTCTGCATTCTTCTCTCCTGAGGTTCAGTTCTGTGCACACACACAAAGAAACTTTGAATTAGTTGACCAGCACTTCTGAGATCAAGCCCCCCCTCTGTGTTCTTACCACAGACCTGAGATGAAGTAGTAAGCAAAGTAACAACTACTCTCATATAGAATAATACTATTGAAAGCAATAAGTTATCTGGAAACAGAAAGATACACAGAAGTTTTTTCTTGCACCAAAGTTTCAAAAGCTAGAAACAAAGACACATAGAGAAGGATTTTTTTATTGTACCATACTTCAACCTTACTGACACGCTCACTCCTTTTGTTCCACTCAAGAATGTCTGGCAAAATGTACATTTTTGGGTAATTCATGAGCTGAAGAAGTACTTGATGCCAAAACCAACTTAGAAGTCATGAAAATTGACGGTTTTCTTCCATTTCTGTTCCATGCAAAAAAAAAAAAAAAAAAAAAAAAAAAAAAAAAAAAAAAAAAACAA
>WEKY01015677.1:57793-108506 GCA_013390045.1 Picathartes gymnocephalus
GCGGGGCCCGCGGGGAAACGCGCGGCGGCAGCGGGGGAGCGCCGTGAACATCCCCGCACTCGCCCACCACCCGCACCCCCGGGCCTTGCCCCCGCCCCGCACCCACCTGCCCATCGCCATGTACCGGCGGCGGGGCTGTCACCAGATTTGTAGTGGCAACCGAAGTCCTTCCCACGTCTCCTCCCACCTCCCCCGGCCTCCCCCGCCCGCCGGGCCGAGCGGGCAGGTCCCACGGTGCCGGACGAGGGAAGGTTGGTGGGGAGAGCCGGGCGGGCGTCGGGAGCCAGTTCGCGGGGCGCTGAGGAGCTGCCGCTGACCCGGCCTGTGCCCTCGGGGCCCCTGTTTGCCCTGAGGTGGGTCTGTACCCAACCGGGAAGAAACGGCGTCTTGGGTCCCTCAGGAGTGGGTGTCCAGATTTCCTTCCCACATTTTCAGCCGTGATTTGTCATCGGTGGCGTCGTCCTTGTCCGAGCACGGCGGGAGCTCTGTGGGCTGAGCACTGCCTTGTGCCCCAGGCCTCACCTGGTGGCTCCCCCGGCTCGCAGGTGCCGCCAGGAGCCATCTCTAGCCTGGGCGCTGCCTGGAGGTTACAGTCACACACCGTACCGGGGATCTCAGCCCATTAAACTCCTTCATATCATATCTCTGTGCATGTTGTTTGTGGAAACTTTTGCAAGGCAGCTCATGTGATAAGAAAACCCCAATCTCTTATAAGGTCCCTGTTACCCATCTATTGAGCAGTTTTTCAGTCTCAGGTTTCATTACAGAAACTTAAATAGGTAAAAGACTTGTAAACTCATGTCCTGCAGATGTCCTGTTTTGTAAATCTGGCACATCTTCACACTGATACTTTTAGAACTAAAGTTTCTGAACTGCAGCCAACTGTTTTTAGCTGCTTTCCAGTTTTGCCAGCGCTGAACTAATTTACACTTGTGCATGCTTTCTGTTCTGCCTTGTGTACAGGCAGGCTGTGTTTGGGACAAGAGGAATCTCGTGAAAACCCGCTCCTGACTGGGCAACATCACTTTCTGCATCCATGCTGAAGCAGGCTGGCTTATGGTTTGTGTGAACCTGCTCAGAAAGCCAGTGCACGATGCTGCTGGCCATTGCAGAACGTGGTTGTGATGTGTGTGTTGCTGTTTAGTCACAATAAACAAGTAGTGGTTTGATGTAGAGTATGAGCATTTCAGACCCCACTCCCACCTCTTGTTCTGGATCTATTATGCATTAGGATGTTTTCATGACAGCATCAAAATCTCACACATCTGTTTCTGTGTTTCTAGTTGTGTCATCATAGAAAATGTGTTTCAGTTTAAACGTTTAAATCTAGGCCCTGGTTGCCTTAATTCTGCTCTAGCAATGCATTCCCATTCTTTCTGTTTCTGATGAGGCTGCTGAGATGGTATTAGCAGGATGTGGCCAAGAGGCACAATTCCATTTGTCTGCAGGATCACTTTATCATGGTGCTTTCAGAAGCTCATAAAAAAACGTATACATATAAAGTCACCAGGCTCCAAATGAGTTTCAAACTTCTAACTTTAAAGTGAGAATTACTGTTGCCTAATCAAAATACTTATGGGAATTATTCATGATTAGTTATTCCGCATATTTGCATATCCCTATTAGGTGTTTTAAGACAACTTTAACAATTTTCAAATAACTGTTTTGTCAAGTTCCTATCTCCATCTTTAACAGTAGCAGTTTCTTCCTGAGTCACAGTTGGCAAACTAACCCTTCCACGCTTTCTCTTGTTGGAATCCTATTACACTCTTCTCACACTCAGGATCTCGATCCAGTTCTGTGTGCGTATCTGCGTTGGTTAAGTGGATTTTGGAGCTGCTCTCAAGGCCAGACTGACTCGCCATCCCTACTGCAACCTCTTCAGCTGCCTTTGCAGGCTGCTTTCACTCGGGCTCCTCAGCTCCGGGAGCCTCTAGAGGGGGAGTCCGAGCTCCTGATGCCTCCACACACATTGGAGGCCTTGTCCACGTTGTCCAGGTGAATGAAGTATAGGTGAGGCTCAGGGTATTACCATCCAGGACACTGAGAAAAAAATCCTAAATCCTGTTTTTCCTAAGCATCCGGAGGAGACTTTGATCTGGGCTGCTCACAGAAATCTGAGGCCAGCAATGCAAATGGGAAATGGTGGCTCTCAGCCATGCACATACTTAACCTCACTCCCAGCCGGTAGCTCACTCAGACACAGCCTGAGGCCTTGTCACCAGCTCCCTTTATATCCTAAATGGCCTATTTAAGCAGCTATTCCCAAAGTGATTATCATCCTCAAAAATTCGTTTCGATTTATGCCAGTTTTAAATTTTGTAGTCTTACCATCTCTGTAACACGGCTTTCTCTTTCATCAAATAGTGCCTATATTTTGAAACCCCGTTCAATTGATAACAGAGATTTGCCATGTCTGCTATCTCTGCAGTATCTGATTTAATGCAGAATAAAGTTTGTATTTTTTTGTTTTTTATTTTCGTTTTTGTGTGTGGTTTCCCTGTGTCTCTGGAGAAGGTTTCAGCTGACATTCACTAAGTACATTTCATACCCTTACTGGGTTAAGGCAGACTTCAATCTGTTCCTGCCACTAATCCATTGCAAAATACTGATTTGGAGCTGGGATTTGGCTTTGGCCTAACAAGTAAATCACTAAATTACTAAGTGCTACTCTTGCCATATCTTCCCTGCTTCCTGTGTGCCTTTAGTGACATCCTGCTTAAAATTTTTCACCTTCCTTTAACCTTTCTCTGAGTCATGTATTTATTCTTCTAAGTAATGTCCACCTTAAGAACATTCAAGACTGATAAGAGAATTCCTGAACCTTAGGGACACATAATAAGACTCAAGTCATTTTCACCATCCAGACATTACAGCTAGAATGTTGTGATTTATTGACACAGACAGAAACTGATTTCCCAAATGTAGTTTAATTTAAAATTCATTGGGCATTTATAAAAATGGATGACAGATACAGAATATATTGTCAAGAAGCAAGCAAATGTAATAAATTCTATGAGCAATGTAACCTCCTATGATGTGTGAAAACATTCTCTGGAAGGGAAAACCATCTCTAACTGAAACACCACCTCTGACTTAATGTTAAAATGTTCCAATATGGCAAATAGTTTTAATGTATTTCTAAATGGTTACTAGAATTATATACAACTACCGCATTAATACAACTGAAAAAAATTTCCTTAGTGCATTTGACAGAAGGAAGCATTGTAAGCTATTATTGCAAGTGAGGCATCTAAACTTCTGCTAATGTATGAAATTTCAAATTTCTGTCAAATATAAAAGTAATTATAAAATAGTAATAGCTTTTGATACTCAAGAACAACAAAGTGGTAGGCTAACCAAACCTTCTGAGTCTATCTGAAAAGAGAGTTGATGTGATACCAGGTATCTATCTCCACTAGATTTGGGTCTGCTTTTAGAGTTTGGATGCTCAAAACTGGTGAAAAGAGAAAGCAAGAAAGTCTTATGTAAGCTAAGGAAAGGAAAGCAAGCTTTAACAAATGAGGAATTATCTTTTCCTCTTGCTGATGTGAACACTTGTACTTGTTTGCAGCTCCCCAGTTAAGAGTGGTGCTCATGTATGTCCCCAGTGCTTGCAGGGTATGATGTCATCCTGGCAGCCACAATGCTTGGGTGTGAGGTCACTGCTCTGATTTCACTCTGCCTGCACCCGCACCACTTGCATCAGGAACTGTCTTGAGTTCAAGCTACTCCTATGTGAAATTTCTCCTCCTGTAGAGCCAGCCAGCTTCCCTGAAGTGCAAGGCAATATTGGTGATCAGGAAATTTGTTCTTTTGCTTTTACGACGCTACAGGCATGTCCTGTGTAGATGTTGGCAGATGGGCCTGACTACATGGAGTTAATTGCACATCCGAGGCACAGAGAAGAGGTGACATGAGGGGAACAATAATAAATAACAAATTTGCATATGTTATGAGCAGCTTGATGCTTTCTAGTTCAGCTCTAGATGATAAATAGATAACTTTTTCTAAAAGAGTGGGAGCATTTTAAAACAGTGCAAAAGAAGGTGAATCTTGAAAAGCATATCTAAAGGCTTAATACACATACGCACCAGTATTTGCCTTTTTGGTGAACATTTGCATACTTACCTTCATGCAACCTCTGCAGTGGGAGCTTGTTGTGTTGCCAAGTTTATTGATACAAACAAAATATTTCAGTTTATCTATAAACAGATTCAGGGCTTAAAGAGAAATTCTGCAAGTAACCCTGAAAATAATAGGATTTTCTCCAGCGCTTGTGAAGCTTTTGGGCTGCAGTTCAGTTCAAGATGAAGACTCGTACATGTTGGTGTCTACATATGAACTAAGTGTTTCAATTCTCAGTATGGCTGGGGGTGGGAGGTGGGGGAACTTGTGTAAGATATACCTGAGGTACTTTGGTGGTGTGAGATGTTCAAACAGGGCTGGCCCACCTGGCATATAACCTTCAGGGCTGTAATACCCTTCTGGAGCAGCAGCTGGAGACAAGATGGGCTAACCTGTGACTTCTCAAATGGTGCTAGGTGCTGAACTGAGCATGGCAGCTCTCCTTAGGCTGACCCTAAGCAGAGAGCTGATGGCTGGTTCAGTGAATCTCTAGAATTCAGCCTCCTTTGAATCCACTCACAAAGAGCTCATTTAATTCTGTGAACATCAAGTGCCACTTGAGAGAGGCTGTGGGATGTCCTTCCTGGTGTCTGGGTATCCTTCTGGAAATGCATCAGTTCCCATACGTCCTGTGCATATTTGTTGGCTCTGGGCAGGTGTCTCAGGACCTTGGGGGTTCTCACACTGCTTTAGATTCTGACACATAAGCAACTGAATAAAGCCTTGGATCTCCACTGCCTATAACAGGAATGCAGACATGCTGAGTTGCTTACCTATAGGCTCTAGAGATGCCTCTGGGCACCAAAGGCATCCTTGAAGGCTGACTGGCATGAGGGAGGGTCTGAGAAGAACCAAATCTTCCTGGAGCTGCCTGAGGGCCTGGGTGCCTCTCCCAACCCAGATGCCTCAGGGCTGACAGATGCCTTACTTATCCTTAGGCAATGGAATCCTGCACTTAGCCTGTGTAGCGATGATACTTGTGTTTGGGTGTCTGCCGGTCTACTGGATCCCACCCCTACGCATTTCATCAAACTTCAGCTGGGTCCAAACACAGAAGATGTGTTTTGTAAATACACATTTTTCAAAAATGGGGTGAAAGTTTGTGATGATTCCTGAGTTTTCAAATGAGCTGCAGATTTAAAAGCAAAACAAAAATTGTAAAGTGTACATATGACGTTAAGAATCACTAGAATTTTCCCAAGACTTTCCCTACTTTCCTTCATAAGAATAAAGAAAACAGAAAATACTAACTTTAATACCGATTTCAGTGAAAATTGTCATTGTCATGGTTAATACCATGCTTATTCCATCCTTCTTCCTCCTATTTGATTTTCCCTTACTTCTTCATATTGACTTTGCCAGACAAATGCAGTCAAACCTATCTCCATGGGTAAAATGGTTAAACAGTATAGAAGTATTTGGACACAGGGCTTTGAAGGCCCATTAACAATGTTAAATACATGAAAATACTTAATGACATTTTAGGGTAGGTTTTTTTACTTATTATTTCTCATTTTTAAAGAGATTGAAATAGAAGTGAAAATGTAACAAACAGTTGTTTAGGCATGTGCTGTTGTTTTTAATTGAAAGGCCTGAGACTCTAAGGTTGCTTTTCGTTATTAACCATTTGGCTTGTTCTCCTTGTGCTGCTGGTGTGATTCCGAGTTCCAGCTCTAACACAAATATTGTTACTGAAAGTAATCAGACAGGCCCTTTTTCTGACAGTCTTTCCTAGAAAACAGCTGAACATGCATTGGAAGCGTCAAGAGGTAAATTTTAATGCTACAGAATTATATAAATCAAATCTTCCTACTGCTTCTTGTAAAAACAAGTGTACGGGGTAAAATGTTTTAATTTTCAGACTCAGGAGTTATCCCTTATGACTATGAATCCAAAATATCCTGGTGAAAACACCTTTGTCAATATTTTCTTCACGTGCTCCACTGGGTCCTGCTCTAGGAGTGTATCAATGATGGATATCTGATTTGGTTATACTTAGTTTTGAACTGACTTTGAGTCTAGACAGCAGAAGGAGATTTCTTAGTGATGTTGGGGTTAACAAACAAAGGAATGTTGCTTCGATTAATTTTTAATTCAAGGACAATGTTACACTCCTATCAACCAGAAGGAAAGATAAGTTCTCTCCTCTGCAGAAACCTTCATATTCTGGATTTGACTGCCAGATGAGAGAGTGCTCAGAATCTCTTGCATTTTTGCTTTCCCTAAATCTTATATTTCTCTGCCTTTGCTCCACATGAGCCTGGAGAGTCATCGTCCCGTCCTTCCCAGAATACAAAGCACCCTCAGTGCATGACCCCACTCCTTGGCCAAATGCTGAGTCCTTTTCTTATACTCTAAGAGCTTGTTCTGCATGACAGTGCTTCTGTCTTTAACACGTCTTTTGTGTAGCATGTTCTGCCCTAAGATTTGCTATGGATCTCCCATCGAGGTCAATGGATGTGGGAAGTATGTCTGCATAGCTCAAGTCTGCTTTACTGTAATTGCAAAGAAAGGCTAAATGCTCAGATGTGATAAATGTGACATTCTTCATTCTGGATGCTGGCTGTCACAGTTACTGTAGCTCAGTGGCTCCTCAGACTGAGGGCACAACTTGCTTTTTCCCCCAGCCCTTCTCCTACTCTCAACCTCCCATTGGAGCATCCCTACAGTCACACAGAGAGTGAGTGACTCTGTCACAAAGGTCTTTATTCCGCCCTCCTCATCACAAGGGAACAGGTCAAAACAGATGCACTCATGGTTTTGGACTGAAATGGTTTTAGGCCAGAGAGTTTGCTTCAACCAGTCTGGAGATTCAGCTTCAGCTTATTTCAGAAGCACAATCGTATTTCCAAGGGCTTTGGTGGGAGCTGTGTCTGCAAATAGATCTGAACCTCCAAATATTCAAACTGGCAAAAGAAACTGCACTTGATTCGGCACGTAACGCAGCCTATAATTCCATTAAAGAAGCAGAAGAACGGCATGGTTGTCTATTTGTTTTGCTGCTATATACTTTTTTTTGGTTAGTTTTGTAGCTGCAGAGTTGATGATGTGTTATTCCCCTTGATTTTATCTGGTGTCTGTCTCCATTGCACTGAGGTCGGACTGTACCCTTTAATACATTTAAGAAACTTAATGAGCTGATTAAATAAACTTCTTGTTACTAAGCGTCTCAGACTTTGCTCAGTATCTCAATTAAGAATCAGCTCTTATCAATACCTCTGCAACTGGAACAAAAATACCTGCAAAAAAATTGTATATGGGGGAATTCTTGCTGCCATTGCACCACATGGTACAATGCCAGTATTTCTGCCTTCAGATGTAAATGCCTGTGCAAATGCTGCTTTTCAATTAAACTGTAGTACAATTCGTTGAAGTTTAGCCAAAGAAAGCCTGTGAAAGGAAACACTTAAACGATACATTAGGATTTAGTTACAGACTTTGCATTTGTTTTCTCAACCAAATGTAAAACAATTGTTTAGTGGCCCATAGGAGAGAAGATTTTACTTGGGTTTTGTTTGAGCGTCAGTGTTAACGATCAGTGCTCAAGCGTTTTAGATTTCAATCTTAAATTAGCAATTTAAAGACAACAAAGAATGATTTTCATGCTTGTCAGTTCTGATTAATGTAACATTAACCCCTAGAGAACAGTATATTGCTCCAGTACTTCATTTCAACTTGCAAGAGACCAGTCCTGCTAAACAATGAAAGATTGTTTTGGGATTTTTTTTTTTTTTAAAGCTTGAAATGTAAAGATAACACTAACTATTGCGGTTATCACGTTTATTTATTGTGGGTCTTATGGTTATTATCTTCTAAGGTATGTGATAACGTGAGATTTCCTAAATCACACCTCTACCAAGTTAGTACGATTTCATTGCTTGTTACAGATCCCGGCGCTGATTTTGCCGCTCTCCTGCGGATCCCGAGTTTCCTCAGCTTGCTACCTGCTGATCTGAGCTTTCAAGGGCAAAAACTGCTGGCAGCATGCACAGGAAATTTATATGTGTCTCCCCTGCTGACTAAGTTACAGAGAGGAAACAAAACCAGAACGTGAAAGTGGCACATAAAATAAGGCCAGTTCTGCTGTAAAAGCGGTTGCTTTTTGGTAACTACCTGAAAACCCAAAATTTGTTGTCATTTTCCTGCCAGTTAAACAGCAGTTTAAATGGTTGCTTTTAGTTATCCACAATTCAGAGATGGTGAGACAAGCATATGAAGAGGATGATGGAGATAAGGAGAGGCCAGGAAATAATAAATTTACCATTGGGGCGGATTAGGGTGAAATGGGGGCCCTCTGGTTCCCCTGCTCCCTTCCCACAGTAGGGTCAGACAAAAACCCTGCCCATATGAGACAACAAGAGACCTGCCATTGACACAGCTACAGTCCCCCCAAATAAACCAATGGAAACTTGGTGACATGTTTGCAGTGTGATCAGTCAATTCTCTGCCAGACATTGCTCCTCATGCATGTTTAAACGAGGGCTTTGGGGCAGGAAAAAGTGATTGCTGTAGAAGAAAGAAAAAAAAAAAGAAAAAAAGAAAAAAAGAAAAAAAAAAAAAAAAAAAGCCCAGGAAAGTTTCAGCTTCCTAGTTGCAACAATTAAACAGTTTTGTACAGAAACATCACCAGACTTTCCAATAATTCAAATATGTCATGGCTGAGATAACTCTTACCTAAAAACCCCTCTGTGGGGGAAATAAAGACCATAAAAACTTACAGGGTACAGAAAAAAAGTTGTTTCTTCTACCCCAGCTCTTTATATCTCCTTTTGCATTTCCAGGGGCTTAGACTGCATTTTGTTTTGTTTCCCTTTTGTTACTGCCTAAACACTGGGGGCAGAGAGCCAACAGCTGCCTCACACAGCAAAGAAGGCTTTCAATATTTCCCCTGACTCCAGTGGGATCTTGAGGATCTGCAAGAACTACAAACCTGGTCTCGAAGGATGATTTATGCTTCACATCTTTCTTTTCCCATGGTATTTGTGTATTTGGAAACGTTCACAGGTTTGGATGGAAGATCAGTGCACGTACATATTTGTCTCCCACAAGATGACAGACTGACAGTGACGGCAGCATCCTGCTCCTTTAAGCATGATAGAAATGCATGGCAAGAGGAAGTTCCTATAGTGAAGAGACTGCATTTAAATGGATGATATAGACACAGGGGATAGGAGAGGAAATGTATGATATCAATTTATTGTAGTTGCCACACTTCTTGGACTGCTTCACCTGCATGCGTTTAAGTACCAGTAAGTTCTTCTGGGTGACAGCTGGCTTGCCAAAACTTGAGGTGTCTTTCAGAAAGCCCTTACATAACGAAGAAAGAAAAACAATGAACAAGTGGAAACATAGTGGAAAATTATTGATGTTTTCTCAGAGGATGGAAGTTCCCTCCCCAGGAAAGCGGAATGAAGGCTGGACTTCCCCGTGGAAGGAGCTCAGAAATCAGCCTCTTTTCTCAGCCAAGCCTTAGCTGTGAACTGGAGGGGGAAGGGGAAGGGTGGTCAGATCCAGGAGCAGGGGTGCTCCCTTAGCCCCTAAGGTAGCCCCTGGCTGTAATGCCTGCTCCCACTGTTCTGTACATGAAGGCACCCTTCTTCCTTCCTGTAACAACTTTTTTTTTTTTTTTCTAATACATGCCTGATGCTGTTTTAATAATAATGACAGTAGAATAATTTACATTTTTGTTTCACTTTTTGTAAACTTTTTGGAGGCTTCTTTTTCCTCCATTTTTTGTTGCTTACAGGGAAAAATGTAAAAAGAAAGCATTGACTTTTGAGCCTAAGCCAGGATTATGACAACTTCTAGTTATCCAATGCTGACATTTAGCACAGTTTTAGCACAGTCACCCAGTGCTGTTGCAGTAAAGTTTCATAAAAGCTGCCATTACAAAACAGATGTGACACTAATTTACGTAGAGGAGGAGGTGATGTAATTTTTGTGGTTCTATTGCCAAGATAATCAGGAACTAGGACTCGCTGCAGTCTTAGTTGTGCTCTTTGTGGGCAGTGAGTAGTTCAAGCTGTCTTTTTAAGAAACAAGAGTAGAAAACCCAGTTCTGAAAAAAAAATCACCGAATATGGGCAAAACTACCTCCTTAGTGTACTAGAGCCTGAAGCAATTCAAGGAAATATCTTTCCTGTTTGTTTACTTCAAACCCTCAACAACCTTGTGGACTTACTGCCTGTATCCTTTCTCTGGCTGTTTGGCAATTTTTTGTACCCTACCATACTAGTGAGTCTTTTATGAGATAAAGGTGAAAAAATAATGTAATAAAATGGGAGGACAAGATTGTGAAATCACTGATTGTTGCAAAGGGCATTCAGCAGGCATGACTTCAGAAATCTTTGTGAGTTTTTAAAATTGACTAGATTTCAAAACCATCTTTCTGACTTCCCCGGCTTTTCACCACAATTAATCTTGTTGGTAGGCCTCTCCTTGGAGCACACACTGATCTGGGAATACAGCACTGAACTAGGTCCTCCTATACACCTCATGAAGCCTATTTCAAACACCTTTTTGTGTTGGATGGAGAGTTCTTGTTCTCCAGCCTCACGGGCAGAACGCTGGTTACTGACACAGAACTGTTATCTTGCCACTGTGTCCAGCAGGGACTGGGGCCTTATGGTCACGGATGCTGCAACAGCAGGATCAAAAGATGGTCCCTCCACTGAGGCAATTAGAGCAAATCAGAAGCAAGGGAAACAGACATCAGTACAGACAGGGAAGTAGGAAGAAAGGTGGAGAAAATAACACTGCTCTTGCATCTCAGCTAGGCTTGTAAGTCCTTGGGGATGTCAGCAGCAACCTCTTGTAAGCAACAGCTGAAAGGAAGTTGTTGATAGTGTTCACCACAATGCCACAGGTATGTCCTGCTCTAATTATAGATGCTGTGGTGACTTGGGCATGACAAAAGGGACATCACGTGGACTTGCCAGACTGCTGCTGTGCAGCAAATTGCAGTGTTCAGGCCTTAAATGGTGTGGTCACTGGTGATAAACTCTGGGGCTTTCCAATGGTGACCACTGTAGGTAGTTTGAGGTCAGAAGGATGGCAACCGCAGTGAAGATCTTTCAAATTATCACTTAAAACAAAAGGTAAAATCAGCAGCAGTCTGTGGGCATTTGCAAAGACATCCAGATTGTTGTAGGGAAGACATAGCAGTCACTGAGGCTGCAGAAAGTGCCCATTCTTTACCAATGTCCTCAGTTAACAGAACTATTTTTAAAACTAAAAAAACCTTGCGATTTTTTTCCTTGCAATTTTGTTAAACACTGGCCAACATTTTTCATGAAATCTAGACTTTGCTTTCATTTGGTTATAAACTAACCTCTAAGGGTCCACAGCTATCTCTGCTACTCCCTGGCACATAAGCCCCAGGGCGAGATCTGTACAGGCTCCTCTGGGACAGCTTAAGCTGAGGTTTTACTCTCACCTCATGTGGAAAGGATGCTGTCCTTCTGGTGTGTTTTCATGTGGAGCTCTCACATGTCATGATTCAGGTGTCTTGGATGTCAGTGTGTGTGAGAAAGTTGAATAGACCCAGGCATTGCTGGGTGAGGCTGGGCAAAGATAGGTTTGGACCTAGCTGGTCCAGATGAGAGGTTAATCTGGAGCGAAGGCATGTTGCACTGCACTGAATTGGTCTGTCCTCAATTTAAGAATTTTGCATGGGGTTTTCCTGCTTGCCCCATACCCACTTGATTATTGGGAGGGAATAGAGATAAAGGAATTATGTAGGCAAAGGAATCATGTCACATATTTAATAGTTTTGATGATTTAAAGACTCTTTTTAAAATTTTCTTTACCCAGGACATTTTGTGCACAGCTTCCTCTCCCTCTTTGAAGAAGCAGGAGGTGTGGGACGCTGCATGTCCTCCACAGAGGACTGTCAGAGGCTGCAAGCTACTCTGTCAAGGATGAGGGAAGATATACATCATGCTGCCTGTCTGCAACCACATGTGGGGGAAAACAACCAGGAAAAACTAAAACATGGAATCTGTGCCTCAGCCTGGAAGATCCCAAGGGGAGTAGGGAGCTTTTTAAAAGGTTCACTGAGGCAATCACGGCCTGGGAAGAGTGCCTGGCTCAGGGACTGGGGCAGAACTGTGTTTGAGTACTGTGTGCAAACATCAGGGTTTGCTGGATTTCAGGGTGTCTGAGGACAAACAAGCTCCACTCACAGTGGCTCAGGAGGAAACAGCTGGAGAGGGAACCACACAGGATCATGCAGAGCATCCTTTGGCACCAACACAGCCGTCCTTTACTGTGCCATGTTCAAACCTACTCTTGTTTGGGTGACTGGAGTCTGGGCTTCATGGACTGCATCTGGCAGCCTGGAAAGTAGAGCCTCGAATGTTACATTCCCTGTACAAGTGGGATGGAGCCTGTAAAAGCCCTTGGGCTCATGCAATCCATCATCCAAGATGGATAAGGCAGTAAATGTAATGATGATCATCTCCACCTAATACACAGGAAAGCAGATGGCTGAGGGAGAGAAGTGACTTAGATTCTAAGTCACTGCAGGGAGTGCAGACCCATTTCCCAAGCTGAATTAGCAGGTAAGTGAGTGTCTCCTGGGGGAAAAGAGTTTTCACAGCAGGGGCACCTGCTCATAAGAAAGGAACCAGACCTTTATTTATTTTGCTTCCTCACTGGTTTCTTGCATTGAGTTTTGGTCTTCTGGCAACTCAGTGCTTTCTTGTTTATACTCCTCCAATTTTGAGGGAAGGTGTTTTACTGACATTCATACAATATAACTGTTTCTCATGTCAAATCCTTAGAAAAGTTTTGAAGTTGCTGTTTTGTGGTTATATATGGGTTCCCTTCTCGGTCTGTGCAGGACTGTAATGCATTAACCAGGTGTGACTCCTGGTTTTGCAATCAAAAGCACAGGGTATTGATTTTCCAGATTGAATATCTAAATAAAAGAGGTCACATCGAGGCTTCATAACTCAGGCAGGGTAACATACACTATGATCTGGGAGCTAAATGGGACTGAAAAAAATGTTGATGGGTCAAGTATCTGTTCATATACTCCATTTACCTCACTATCTATAAATCAGCTGTAGGAGGAAGTAACTTCTTCCAGAGGACCGTGTGGTCATACAGGTGATGTATGTCCCTTCCCCAGCCTGTAAGGTGTTGCAATCAGGAGAGGGCTGTACCTCAGACACGCTGGTGCTGGAGGGAGAATGTAAATAGATCTGTGGATTAAATAATCTCTGGCTCTGCATGGCTGGAAATGAAAGACAGTGTTTCTCCAGGTTAGAACAAGCAATGCTGCCACTATAGTCTCCTTTCTCTGCCTGGGAATTTGAGCAATTGGCAAGGGTCTCTACACTGCAGGTGACATCCTTGGTGTTTTTCCTTGTCACACAGCTACAAAAGACCCAGGGCACTAGAAGAAAGCTGACAATACTTCGGAGCAGGGCAGGTTTTTTTGGCTTCCTTCCTGAGCCAGACCTTGCTACCAAAACGTGACCTGAGCTATCAGTTCCTTGCTCTCATGTGTACGGACTGCTGTCTGCTAAGTTCCATGTGTTGGTACCCAGGCGGGCGCATTCGCCGTGCCTGCGGGCAGTGACAAGCAGCTGGCTATGGGACACCCTCCTGCTGTCCTCCAGTGGATGCCTGTGGAAGAGCTCGGGCACGCTGCAGCGCCCCAGCCCTGCTGGGAACGTTGGGAAAGAGTCACAGCTGAACGTGGGCAATGCCACCCAGCAAGGCTCCGGGTGTCCTGGCAGTCACCGCAGTGAGGACCGTGAAGGCTTAGGGGGCAGTGCAAGTGCGCTCTCCAGTCCTCTCTCTACCACTGTGTAGACTGCATGTTTGAAGTAAGTGACTGCTGGTTTTTTAAGGCATTTGTACATTGAATATATGACATGAATGTACAGATTAGGTTGATTCCTCCCCACCCTTGCTCTAAAATGGTGAGAAACTCCTTTGTATGTGTCTTTCTTTGCTCACAGAAGAGGCCACCATGTGTAGGGCAAGATGAGTTCCCTGTGGAGGACCAGCCAGGACCAAAGTGGCCAGAGCAGCATCAAAGGGCTGGGCTGGAGGCTGCAGATGACCCTGCCTGCTTGCTCGTTTCCACTCATGCAGAGCTCTGCAACGTCCACATATTTGTCCACAGCCAGCTGATCACTTTAGGATCACTTTGGTGGCCAGTAATTCTTCTGTCCTGGTTTTCTGGAGCTTTCTGCAGCATGGCAGAGCTCACTTATGGCTTCAGCAAAACCTTGTCACAGCTGGCCCTGGGCTTGAGAAAATCCTCCAGTTTGTAGGGATTTGGAGACCACCTAGAGCCTTCATCCTGCATGAAAGACACACTTCCAAGAAGTCAGGCCTTCTCTAAGGTATGTGAAGAGCAGTGTGTATGTGTGTGTAAAGCACAAGTGTGTTAGAAAACTTCCTGAACACATGCACCAGCTAGACATACTTCTGCCAGAGGAGGAAGGATGGGCAAACACAAGGGTACCTACCAGGTGTAGGTCAAGCTGCTGATCAGGGGCAGCGCTTGGGGCTGGCAGGATAACTCGGTGACAGGATCTGTAAGGGATAGAAATGAATCAGACACCCATGGCTTCTTCCTTCTCATTGCTCAGTAATTTTTAAGACTAGACTTTTCAGTAACTGAACTTGCAAAACCTTTGAAAATCCTAAGAAAACTTACAGTTTTAAATTTTGCCGTAAGAGGGCAGTCTGAGATAACCACATGAGCAAGTTATCTTGGAAGGACCTGTGTTTTAACTCCTAAAAAAAACAAAAAGGAAGATTGATAGGAATTAATGACTTGTCTCAAGCTGAAGTCTTATATTAAACTTTAGAAGGGATTTTTGCAACTGGTGACAGAATGGGTATAAAAAGAAGCATTTGCAGTAAATACAAATTTCTGTTTTCCTGGAAGAGACATTAAAAGTTCTCTGAGTGCTGAACTCAAGAATCAGAGGGATGAGATATCCTCTTTGCACAGCTGTATTCTTCTACTAGGAACACAGGTTGTGAATTTTCCTTTCAGTGGAAAAACTACGTGGTCTAATGTGGGAAGTAGATCATGGCAGCACATGCCCATGGTGAAAGAGCAGAGTAACTGCAAGGCAGGGATGGGGCACTACGGCATCTTTAGAGAAGTGTTTATAAGGGGCTCTGAGGTCTCACGGTTGGCAAGGCTAGGTCTTGGCAAAACGGGACTGCCAGCCATGACCCTCCTAGCTCTTGCTGAGTTTCTCCCAGTGCACTTAATCTTTAATGCTGAAAATGCCAGCATGGTACAGGACGTTGAAAGGCTACCTGCTGCTAGTCTGACTGCTGGGGTCTGGAAGACAAAATCTCATCCTCTCTAAGCCCCAACTTATCTTTCTGTGGTTCTGGGCAAGGCACTTGTGTCCCCTAAGCTTGAGCCAGTGATGAATGGATGCAGGATACTTCCCACAGTGATGTTCAATGACTGTCTCTTGCAGAGTGCCTTAAAATGCTGCCAGCACTGCTCTTCCATGTCAGATATGTAATGCACTGGCATTCCAGCCCTTGTTTGCAGTTGTTGGCCACTGCCTGGCACAAAAAGTGGAGGAAAAGAGGATTAGAACTGCAGTGGCTGCTGGCTCTCAAGGTACCGCTGAGGGACTGGTGAGGCAGTGGCAGGTAGGACAACCCAAATCTGGCTGTGAGAACCTCAGGTCCAGAGCTGGGAGAGCTAGTGGGATGCCACCTCTTCTTCATTCCTCTACCTGGGCATCATGGTGGCTCAAAGCAAGTGCAAAACATCTTTTGTTAAAACATCCTTCTGCTGCACATTTTGTCCAATACATTTTACACTTTATTAGCTCAGACAAATTCATTTGCTTCATGGTGCAGCTCAAGGGCAGCTGTTCTGTCAATAAAAAAAACTAAAAGAGAGCAAATGTTGTTTGTGCCCTAGTATCAGCCTGCAAGGCAAAACCAATCAAATTTGGCCTTTCCTGCAAGGAGAACAATGAAGGGAGGCAAACACCGGAGAGGGCTGGTGACAGTGTGATGCTGGAGCATGGAAGCAAGCTACATTCAAACCACAGCAGCATTCAAGTGTGGGAGACTGAATCCCTGGCCTTCAGACACAGGGTGTGAATTGCACTCCTTGGCAGAGACCTGCTGTCCCTCTCTTGCAGTGGTGACCTGACACAGCTTGTCTTCTGGTAATACACCATTCTCATCCTGAGCTCAATCTGTCCAGTATAGCTCAACCTAGAACTAATTTTGTCTGAAATGAAGTATTGGTTTGTATGGGAATGGGCAAGGTTATAGCAAACTGCAACTGGACTTGGCCATAGCTTTTGGATGCAAAGGAAAGAAGGAAAGAAAGAAAGAAGGAAAGAAGGAAAGGAGGAAAGAAAGGAAGAAAAAAGGAAAGAAGGAAAGAAGGAATGAAGGAAAGAAAGGAAGAAAGAAGTAATGAAGGAAAGAAAGGAAGAAAAAAGGAAAGAAGGAAAGAAGGAATGAAGGAAAGAAAGGAAGAAAGAAAGAATGAAGGAAAGAAAGGAAGAAAGAAGGAAAGAAAGAAGGAAAGAAGGAAAGAAGGAAAGAAAAGAAAAGAAAAGAAAAGAAAAGAAAGAAAGAAAGAAAGAAAGAAAGAAAGAAAGAAAGAAAGAAAGAAAAAGAAAGAAAGAAAAAGAAAGAAAGAAAGAAAGAAAGAAAGAAAGAAAAGAAAGAAAGAAAGAAAACCCTTTTTTTAAACACAGGTTCACAACATGTAAGACTTAATAAAACTGCTCCTGGGAAAATCTAAGGTAAATCAATACACACCCCATCTCACTGTAATTACTGTGTTAAATACAATTTAGTTTAACTAGTAGTTAGAAATAGAGATGATCTTGCTTTTTTTTTCTTTTTGAGTAGGGGACATCTTTAACGAAAGTGATCCTTTGCAATTTCTGTCTACATTTAAACTTTAAAACTGAGGGAACAGGCAAACAGCTTCCCATTCCAAAGAGAATTTGCAGTTTGCTATAAATGCACACATAGGCTTCATAGGAGCAAAGTGAACTCCTCAGCTGTATATGGGCAGATTCCTTAAACCAGTGCAGTCATGCTCACAGAAGTAAAAAATGGACCTCTCATCTCTGAGAAGCATTTAGTCCACTGCTGTGCTCCCATGGGAAAGGGAAAGCCAATTTTCCCAACAGAAGGAATTGCTCGGTAATGTGAGAGGTCATTGAAATGCAAGTAACAAACCAAAACAAATGAAATATGTGCTAAGTAAATAGATCAAAGACATTGAGATAATTAATTACCGGCGGTCTAGTTCTCAGAGAAAGACCATTCATACACAAAGAAGCCACTGTACCCTACACTCCCCAATATTGGTGTCTACAGCACGCATTTACTGATGTTTGTTAATGAGTAAAGACAGAATTATTATGCCAAATAACTGTCTGCCCTAAAAGTTTATGTTCTGTTACCATAATGCCTTGGCCTACAAATAAACTCCACTACATTCACAACATTCTATTTTAAGAAACACTGCCAAGTCCATTTTTATTCTTACTAATGTGGAAGTTTTGATCTCTATATGCTAATCATTTGTGAGTTTACATGGCCATTTCAAAAGAAAACTCAACGGTGTTTTAACCTCAAATTCTCTTAATTCTTAGTGCCTGGGTACCCATTAGCACAGCAGGAATATTTCTGCTCCAAGGACAGAAAGCGTGGAAAGGATGAAGTCCTTTCAGCCAGTCTTAGTGCTGGCTCTTTGGCTGCCCACAAACTGGGATGGCTCTCTTTCCCAAAGGAGTTACTGGAATGATAAAAAATGGACTGAATTTTCTTTTGTGTCACACACCCTGCTCTGAGCACCTGGAAGACACAGCAAAGCTTGTGGCTACAGGGCTATTTCTGCAAGGAGGAGTGTGATACAAGCCAGGTGTGAGCAGGCAGTTGCTCTGAGTCTGCAAACCCAGAGGTTTGCCAGGTAGGAGGATTTGCTGGGAGCAGACAGTAAGCTGAAAGGCACCAGGAGTAAGGAGACAAAGATGCTGATTGCTACCCCGGGGCAGCACCTACCTTCTGCAGAAAACATCAAGAGCTTGTTTTAGTTGTTACGTTTCTCTCCTTGAAGAGTAACATTTGAAGCATCCCAGGGAAGCTGCATGTTTCTCAGGTTTTCTGAGGGATGCTGAAGATGTTCATCCCACCCATTCCCCACACCTCTTTGTGCCATGACCTTCAGCCCCTAACTTTTACTCCTGAACATTTCACAGGTGACTGAAGGCACAGGGCTAGGGGTACAGACCCTGCAATTTCTCCCACTCCTTAAAAGAAAGCAACATGCTTTCCTGAGGAGAGGACTGTCATAGCACAAAGGACTCAGGCTGTGGTGGAGAGGTCAGGGCAAGTGACAGGAAAGATCTCTGATGTCTGTAAGTGTTAGCAATTTGGGACTTTCAGCATCCCAGATCTAGTTCTGCATCCCCTAAAAACTTCGACTCCACTTAGGCGGGGCCGTGGTCTTGTGGAGCTGCCTGGAGGATGCACGGTGCCATACCCTGGGATTTCACCTGCTCACACAGGATCCATGAGCCCACCAAGGGACAGGCCAGCTGACTCCACCAGCCATGGCAGGAACACTGTAAGGGGGCAACAAGGGAGTGAGGCGGCAACAGTCATGTTCTCCAAACACCTGGGCAGCAGGACTGGGAGAGAGCCCAGGAGGACTGAAGAGGCTTGGAGGAGAAGGGTGAGTGACAGCCAGGACCAGAGGAAGGAGAACTGGGGACATCTGGAGAGAAGGAAAGTTCTGATATGGCTGCAGGAGCTTGGGAGGGCTCTGGGAAAAGTGGGGGTGCACAACACAGTGCACAAGTTGGCTGTGGACAAGACTGGCATGATATGTTGAGGGGAATGGAGGCACATGTGAGGGGCAGAACTGTGCTTTGCAGCATGTGGGATGCAGTGTTGAGGTGTAGTAGTCTTTCCTCACCCTCTCCTTTCTTTTTTTGTTTCCAAAATACACGTCAACTGTCACCTGGATGGCTGCATGCTTGTATGAATGAATGGATGGATGCATAATTGATGAGGGATGACTGGTTCATCCTCTTCTAGATTACCCCTCAGACACTTAAATCCCAGCTGACCATGTTCAAACCAGACAGGCTTTCAAGTCTGAATATTTGTCACAGGTTCTCTCTCCCTTTTAACAGCATCTCAGTAACTATGAAAATAATGTGGATAAAGCACTCTCTATTTATATGAGCATGGGGGATGCAGCACATCAGCTGTGTGCCTTTTGGCTTCATATCTGGCAAAGACCTCTTCACTGTCAGTACACAACCTCATCTCCAGCTTTAACACTCTTCCACAACAGTGTTCTCCCACCAAGTTAATAGAACCTAAGCAAAGGGATTTAAGGGGCAGCAAGCAAGTGATAGGGGACAAGTGTGAAGGCTTAGTTTGCTTTGTTTAGCATAGACCTTTAATTTTAGCCACCACAAATATAATAAGGCCTTTTCTTTATTTATCCATGCAGCTATGGGGCAGAAAAGGCAGAGGAGCTTGAAAGACTTATTCATGCAAACAGGGTTGCTATGCTAAGTCCTGTATTTACATACTGTGAACATGTTTCATTCACATTAATGCAATGTGAAGGAAAATGGATGCAAATTTTGTGTCTCCATCTCTGTGGAAGTACAGAGGCTGTCAGTGCAAACAGAGGCCAGTAATATAGATGTTTTCCCTTCCATTAAATGGAAAACTCATCTACAAAAAAGGACTGAAAGTGTTTTCTAAGCCATCCCAAACAGAACAAAATTTACTCATGTTCTGTGGCTCAGGGACTGCTATAAAAATTCTCCGTCATCTTCCTGCCTGTTCTATTTAGGGCAGAATGGTTTCCCAGATAAGGGAAAAATAGTTTGAGACATTATTAGCATTTTTCAAGAATTCCTGCTCCCAGTCTCTTGCTTGTGCTAGGCAAATTTGTTTTGCTGAACTTTGGCACAGTATATGCAGAATACTTCCAGGTGTTACAGGACGACTTTTGGGCTGTAGGTTGGCGAAACCTTGGCACAAGCACTGAAAAATGGCAAAAACATAAATCATCTTTGCAAGGTGCATCTCTGAAGTTGTTTTCCTGTATCCATACACCTTTCTCCTATTGATACCTGTATACCAGCAACAAACTGGGTTTTTAAGACAAGAAGAAGTGAAAAGTCAAGGCCAAAATAGTTTCTTTGCCTCCAGAAGCCTGTGGCAGAGCTGGGGGAGGAGCGCTGCATGTCAGGGTGCCACCTGTTCTCAGGGGTGCTCCAGCAGCAGCTGGAAGTGCTGTGGAAACCCTGCCCTTGGGTCACGGCTAGCACTCACCAGCCCCTCCCAGCACCTGGGGTCATCCAGCAAATTCTGATGAAGCTGTGACAACCTCTCAGCTGCTCTTGCAGGTGCATTTGGTGCCATGCAGAAGGCCGGAGCAAAGTGCCCCAGTCATGCTCGGCTGCTCTTGCTATGGATTCTTGTGACAGCGCTCTGTGCAGTGTCTTGGGTGCCGTTGTGGGAGGACAAACCAGTAAAGCCTTTCCTCCTTCTGCATCCTGTCCAACACCAGCATCCCTTTCTCTCCAGCTCCATCGCAGACAAAAATATTCGATTAACAGCCTGTCAATCCTACTGGATGATGATTCCTGAAATAACACCTTTTGCCACCCCTCCTTGTCTGCAGTGGGGTAATTTGCCAGCTCTACTCAACATAAGGACTAACTGGGACCATGGGAACACCTATCTAAAGAGATACTTTTTTAGCTGTTTCTTTTCATAGCCGAAGTGCCTGGAGAACGGCCAAGAGTGATTCTTAGGCATCTCTGAGCTGCTGGGCAATTCAGTGATTCTCAGGCATCTCTGAGCTGCTGTAGGAGAATCATGGGTAAGGGAGTCAGGGTGGCAGAGGATCAGTTTTATCTGGCTCACAGATTTACAGTCACTCTTTCCAGGAACACATTCCTAACTACTCTGGTTCAAAAAGTGCATTTCTTTTTGCAGCCATCATTGCTTTCCAGCTCGTTTTCTGATTTCTGCCCTGGCTTGAATATTTAAAAGAAGGATGCATGCTGGGAAGTCACTGCTGGAAAGCTGCAGCCTTCCTTCTTGTCTCTCAGGGACTACAAAGTCTCCAGAGACCAGAACACGTGTTTTTCCTACTGCACTAAACATTTTGAATGTATGCTAAAAATGTTAATACATTATTGAAGGGCCAGGAATTTTTTCTTCAAGTGTGATGCCTTTAGGCCATTTGTGCTTCACATAGGACTGCAGGTAAGGGCTTGTTACGCTGCCAGAAACATGCACTTAATGAAAAGTTATTCACTGTCCTATTATAGACAATAAGAGAGCTCAGCAGTCACTCAGCTTCAAGATACCCTACTTTTTCCTCAAAAGCTTTGCTCTGGAGTCAGAGCTGCCATGAAGCTGAGGCAAGAGGTCCATATTTCCTTCAAGGAAGGCCCTAAATAGGTGCAAACACTCCAGGACCAGACTGGCTACTGTGGGCTCCTGGCATAGCAGCCAGGAGATGAGCAGGAAGCGATGACAGCAACAGGAAGGACCCCGAGGAGAAGAGGGCACTGTAGAGCACCAGGAATAAAACCTCTGGAAACGGCAAGGGATGGTAGAGGCAAGGCACCAGATTTTGCCCTCTCTCTGACTGTGTACCAATATGATTTCGCTGTTAGGTCCCTGCTAGAGCTGCCAGTCACAGTGCCACAGTTCAAAGTAGCAAAGAGGCTCCCCAGGAGGCTGGGGATGCTCGTGGGCAAAGGAGGGGCAAGAGTCCTGTGGGTGCCAAGTGTGGCACCTCTCACCCAGGGGTCTGGCAGGGAGCCATACATCCCAGACACAGCTTGCGGGGGTCCAGTCAGTCCCCATGGCCCAGTGGGACCGTGGGCTGCTTCACACCAGGAAAGGTTACTGACACAACCCCTTGTGCTTTGAGAAGCTTCTTGTTGCTCTCAAGAGCTTTGCAGAAGCTGGCTGTAAGTTGGCTGCTCAGGTAATACCCCAGTGGAGTGTCCATCTCAGAGTTCCCTGGGTGACTTTTTGTTTCCTTTCTGGTTAGCTTTGTCATCAGTTGTGGTGTGAATATTTCATTCTGATTGCATATTATTAGTGAAGATAGTCCCATACTGACTTTATCCTTATCCTGAACCCTCAAAGAGCCAGCAGGCTCAGTTCTCAGGAAGGTGCTGATCAGTACGTATGGATAAGGGCTGGAGTTCTGTAGTATACTCAAATCAACATTAGGTTTCGTTTGGGTTTTCCAATTTAGATTTTACTTCAGGTAATTTGAAGCTGTTAAGGTAGCAAAGGGCACATTCTCAGGTAGCTGCACTCAATATATAGGCACAGGCTTTCTTGCTGGATGTTGGCAGGGTCTTATTGTGTATCCATTGGCAGTATCTTGGGGGACAATGCACAATCAAGGCCTCAGATTTCATGAAAAAAATCTCCAATTGCAGGGAGATGGGTCCATATGGCTTTGCAGAAGGGAAGGATTTTGAGGGGGATCACTGGGCTGAGCTCTATGCCTGAACCACGCTGTATGCCTCAGACCTCACTGAGCTGGCTGGGACGTGTGTTCTCCTCTCCCACTGCTGTCCTCACCACCTTGCAGGACCGTGCCCATATTTTGATTCCCGAACGCGTGGCCTCAGTGTGGCTGGGCGCTGATCCCAGCCTCTCCAGCAAGCAGAGCGTGTTGTTCCGCCTGTCTGCTTGCAGCTTTCGCCTTTCTTCTGTCCTCCTGCTACTCTATCGCTACCATAAAATGCAGTTCTGACCTTTTTGTCCTCAGCAAGCTATTCATTTAAAATACAAATGCTGTCCTCAAACAGCAGTCATTAATATGAGGCAGCAAATTCTTTTCTTTGTTCTTTATTGTTGATTTCCCCCCATTGAGAAACTGGGTGGCAGGAGAACTGCATAGCTGCAGGAGCAGCTTGCTAATTGCATACTTTCAAATACTAATTTGTATGGGTTGGTTTGGTTAAAAAGGGGAAAAGAAACAAGGCAGGGGGTGATAAAAAAATGTCAAGGTTATAAACTCCACAGAAGCTCTCTGGCCTGGAATTTTTATTAATTCTTTAAATGTAAATTGCAGGCCCGTGGCCACACATCCATGCCTCCCGTGGAGTGCCAGGTAGTGTGCTGTAACTTGCCTTGCAGACCTTCGGTGCAGCAATCAACCCGAGGAACTGAGCTCTGCCCTTGGCTGCCCGGGAGCAAGGCTGGTGAGGTGCCAGCCAGGAGCCATTCCCAATGTGGACGTTGCTCCCAGCTGGCACCTGGCTGGCTGTGGGCAGGAGCAGCCCATGGCCCAAGTGGAGTCAGGTGTTGGTGGGGGCAAAAACATCTCTGCCTTTAGGGAGCTGAGGTTTGGAGTGCTATCAAGTCAGCCTTGTGTCCGTGATGGTCTAAGGGAAGAGGTGAAAGAAGGTACTCATCAAGGAGTGACGCTTTTTTCTAAACCAAGAGGTACAGCTGGAAAAAAGTCTTAGAGCACCTCTGCTGAGACTGCTGCTCAGAGATTCCCCAACATGCATCCCCATACCTGCCAGTGCTTACTAAACATGAACTGCAAGGTTTCAGTGTTTTGCAATGTGCCTGGATGATTTGTATTAGAAAACAAAACAAGACTTACAGATATTTGGCTCTTTCAAGCCCTTGAGTACCAGCTCCTACTAGGTTATTTGAGGTGTTTATTATTATTTTGAGTGGTTGTCTTTTTTGCCCACTTCCAGATATTTTTGTCATACTTGATATCTTCCTACAGATTCTTCCTTGCCACTGACTAATGTTTGTCATTTCTCTTTGTAAAAGGATATTTTTAGATGCTCTCTTCTGAGAAGCTTGCAATGCCCAGGTGTGGTACTCATGCATAGTGGGGACGTTTCTGCCTGCAGCAACCAGATCAATTCCATTTGGACATCAGAGTCACTTCATCTCCTTTCCTGTCTCTGTTTCATGCAGACAGTTGTTTGGAGAAGCTCCCTGTGCTCACCCTCAGCACCAGCACTGCCCTTGCCCCTAAGAACCATGGCAGCCAGCAGCCCCTGCTGCCTGCAGGGATATTCCCCCAGCACGGCTGCTGCCCATGCACAGGTGCCCTGAAATGCGTGCTGAACTGTTGTGAATGTGGGAGAAAACCAGCCCTGAGGGCCCCCTGTGCTGCGTCTGTGTGAGGGATGTGACAGAAGCCATTGCCAGGAAGGACCTTCCCGGGGCAGTGAGGGTTGGAGGGGCAGGCACGGCACAGGGATCTGGAATTCACTGTCACATGGAGCACAGTGGCCAGTGTATCAGCAGCTAAAGATACTGGAGGGCTCCAAGGCTGTGAACGTGAGGGAGGCAAAAGCAAGGAGAAATTTTATTAACTATGTTATTTTGTGTCTCATTGCTCAGAACAGCAGCTATCTCTGTTTGTTCACTCTGTTGTCACATAACGTGATACAGAGTCAAAATGGATTTTATTGTGTACTGTTTGCATTAAAAAAAATTCCTTCCCAATATATACTAAAATAGATCACTATTATTATTTCCCTCCCTGCTTAATAAAGTTATCATGGATGCATGGTAGCATCAAGGGGAAAAAAGCATGCGGAGGCACCAGCTCTCTCAAAAATAACTTGTATTTCATTGATGAGAAAAGGTCAGAATCATTGGCTAAGTCCCACAGCTCAAGTGGGTTTGCAGTGGAAAGGACCGTAACTGCAGCCTTGAGCAGCAACAAAACCAATATCTAATTATAACACATGCAAATGTTGTGTTGGCTGGGAACTGATACATGAAGGTTGTTTCTCTTTTTTAAAGGGCAAAACAGTGGATCCCTTAGCAGGAATCTCAATTTTTTTTTTTTTTTAGTTTTGTGATGCTTAATATAATTGACCAATTGGCCATTTCCTTAACTGTAAGAGAAAGGATGAGTCAGTAATCTTTATGGCTTATTATTATTATTAAAATAGTGTTTAATCAGGGAGTGGCAGGGAGAAAATTGCAGTGGAAGTAGTGCTTAGCAGCTTGTGAGTCATTAAGATAAACACACTTGGCTGCAGTGAGTGAGGTCTGTATCACCTCTGGCTCGCAGTAGGTGACCCTTACTGGCTCTCAGATGTCTGCACGCTCAGAGAGGGATCCCCTCCTGCCCCAAGCCTACAAGAAGTAGCCTTTGGTGGGCTCCAAAGCCACACTTTATGTTTTGTGACAGCTTTCCTGTGTGCCGGAAAACAGAATCACACAATGGTTTGGGGTTAGAAGGGACCTTAAAGATCATTTGGTTCCAACCCCCACTGCCATGAGCAGGGACACCTCCCACTACTCCAGGTTGCTCAAAGCACCATCCAACTTGGCCTTGAACTCTTCCAGGAAGTGGGTGGACTCAAACTATAGAGTTTGAAGTGCCATATATTGTTGGTTCTCAGCAGGCTTATTCCATGGCAGCTAAGCTGTCACCAGCAGGCTGTGAGCTAGCACGTGTTCCCTGGGACAGGGATTCCTGCAGCCAGACAGTGGGTTCTGCCTCCACCCTTGTGGCATCTGCTGCTTGACGGTGGCCTGCTGGTGGAGGGGATGGACTGCAAAGCCTCTCTCAGGACTGTGGCAAGCGGGAGGTGTGGTGGTCTTACCACGTGAGCACTGCCAACCAGGAAAGCCCAGCCCCATGCCACTCCCGAGTAATGCCAGGGAAGGTAAACAAAATCCTCCAAAGAAGACAAAGGGGATGACACTTCTCCCCTAAACTCTGGTTTCCCTGGAGCCCTCAGACACTGCAGTCTTTTGGGAGAAAACTTCTTTGGACAGCACTTAGTATAACCCAGCACCAGCATCCACCAACAGAGTGCAATTCTGCACCAGTTTGAGAGGGGGAACTGGGGAGACGTGTATCTCCATGGACTACAGATAATTAAAATGTTTCTTCAGTTTAATGAAGAAACATTCTTAACATTACAGAAATTATGTTAAAATGGTGCTAACACTCATATTCCTTTGCCAGCAAAGCAATAGGCTTTCTCTGCTACAATTCGCTCAGAAAGAAACCTTCCTTAACACAGCATGAAAGCAAAATCCTTACTTCCCCAGGTGAGGGAAACTTGGAGATTACCCATGTAGGTCTATTTATCAGGAAGCCTTCAGATAAGCTGTTCCTCAGAATAAGCTGCACTGCTAACATTCTGCAGGAAAAATAACAGTGCAGGAATTGTAACATGAAGCAAGAAGTTATCACAGTTGTGGATTTGAGTTTGAAGCTGGCATCCTGCTGGCAGAGACTGGATGACTATTAAATAATGTCAACAGCCCCAGATGAATGCCAGGATAGCCTTGTGAACAGGAAGCCCTGACGGTGTTTTTTCTTGTACTGTTGCTATTTTAGTTCTTTTTGATTTATCTCTATTTTGGATATTACATAGAGGATATAAAAAGACTCTGCTAGAGAAATCAGAGTCCTGGAAGGAAAAGAATGAGGATGCCAGCTGGTCCTTTGCCCCTGGCTAGTATAACTGTAGTGTATTTGACTTTTTCAAGTCACAGAGGGTTTAAATGACAGGTATGATATGGCCTCAGTGTATGTCATCATCTGCTGGGTATTCAAGGATTTCTAAGGATTTAAGCTTGCCTGTTGTTTGAATGCAGGATGAGCAGTGATTTCTGTTCTCTGGCATGTGTTGTGTTTCCCTGAGGGTGGAAAAGGAGACTGGAATTTAAAATGAATCTAATTTGTTTAGTATTTCCCCGTACAAAAGCAGGGAGTTTTCCAAAGCTGACTGGAGTGCAGTCATTTGTGGAGAACAACCCGTGGCTGCTACCTGGGTTATGTCGGCATGTAACAATACCTGTCTGCTCCATGAATGTCAGACAAAGCTGTCATAAATCTTGAAGGTCAGGTAGTAAAATTAATGGGAATTGCAAAGAGCAGGACCTTGTCAGCTTCATAATAGTGCGGTGGGTGGAAAAAAAATTCTCATGGTTTCCTTCAGGCTTTAGGCAACCCACTTACTGAAGCTCAGTGGCCATTATCCAATTATAAGTGCTTTTTGCTCAGAAGAATTCAGTCGTTATTGCTTTTAATGTGTGAAATAGTCACCAGCATGAAGCACAGGCAAGGCAGCAGACCTCACTGCAGTCTGGGGCAGAAGTCCCACGGATCGTCTCCTTCTCTTGCCCGTCGGTGTGGAAGCTCTTTGCAACATTGCTTACATTTTGTCCTTTGCAATAATGCTTTGTCATTTCAGAGGTGACCGGGGCGCAGCGGGGCCCCGGCCTCTTCCCTCTTCGGCCTTGTCCAGCTGATCGGTATCAGCCAGAGGTGGGGCGTCCTGTTTATGTCCCCGAGCAGGACTGGGAGTGCTGGCCCGTCCCACCGGCACCGCCACTGTCCCTGGTCCCTGGAGCGCTGCCGCCGGGGCTGCTCCTCGGAGCACCGAGGCCGGGCTGTTTGTCCGAGCCGCGGTACATCGTATTTACAGTGCCTTTCGGGGTTTCTGCCGGTCACCTGCCGCGACCAGGGAAATATTTTTATTCCCCCTCTGCTGCATAACTTGGCTTCTGTTTTCTTGTTGTTGTTTTTTTCCTCCTGCCTTTGTAGATGTTGGCTGCGGCCAGGGCCAAGTCACGGGGCAGGATGTGCTGCTGCTGCGGAGGTACAGACATGCGAATAAATGACATCGTTTTCAGGCACTTCTCCGGGCACTGGGAGGTGAGAATCTGTACCGCAGGGCTGTCAGACCGGCTCGTGGCACAGCCCTGCTCCACTTTGTCCCCTCCTGACCCCCTGGCCTGGGAGTTGCCCAGGGGCAGCGTCCCTCCCAAAATGTCTGTGTCAGAAGAGTTTGATGGCACAGACGAGGGTTGCTTGCACTCCACAGTGGCTCTGGCCACGTTTGTTTTGCACACACAGCTCCACACGAGCATTTTCAAACCCCTTAGGTGACTGCAGGCTGCATGTGCTGCCATGACCAGGTTCAGGCTCCCTTGAATCAGCCTCCCTATTCCAGTCACACCAGCAGCTCTGAGGGCCTTTCCAAGGACCTGCTTTGGAGGTCACGGAATGGTCTCTTACTGTAGCTCTCTAGGGAAAGAGACTGATCAGGTCCAGGCAGCCATGTCCAGCAAGGGGCAAATGCTGAGGCTTCCTCGTCTCCTGTGGCTGGCGTCCCTTGTCACTGTATGTGCCCACAGCTGCAGAGGTGACAGTGCCCCTGCTTGGACCTCTGTTCTGTTTAACTTCCCTGTCCCTATGCAGCATTAGTTTAATCCCCTGCCTCTATGCCAAGAGCATTTTGCTTATGCTCCTCAAGCTACACAAGTACCTGTGCATCTTCCTGCCCCCTCACCTTCCCCTGTGGGGCAGTTGGGCAGCTGTAATGACCCCTCAGGGTGCTCCTGGGTCTCTTCTGCAACCCTGGGGGAATCGGGGAACCTGTCCTGACCACCATCTGCGGCTAGCACCTCATGTTGGATGAGGTGAATCTCTAGTCCTTGTTTGTGTACCTGAAATAATATTTTCTGATCTCCTACAGGTGTTACTAAATAAAGCCCAAGCAGAGACTATGCAGCAGATTGGACCACACAGAGGTTTCACTAATGCTTGAGGTACAGATGCGAGTTGCATCTGGTGCAAATCAAGGAAAGATCTGATGAAGAGCAGAGACAGAGAGCAAACATTTTTTTTACACGCATACATTTTGAGGTTATAATGTGAGAAATATCTCCTACTGATCCAGGTAGAAATTGTGTATGTGAATCTGCCACAGGAAACACAGTGAGGAATACCCTTTCCTCCAGGTTAACACCAGCCTAATGGATGGTTGTTTGATTTTGATTTTTTTCCCCTGTTTGTGTACCTCAGCATGTGTCCTCAGGCTGGAGCTGAGCTGCATTTTGCACCTGCTAGAACAGGTGCATATCCATGTCCACAGCAAGTCAGTTCAGGAAAATTTCACTAACGTTTGCTTTAAGAAGCAACTTTATTCTTCTCAGCAATTTTCATACAGTTCTGAGGACCTTTTACCAGCCCTGATTTCCAGATGGCTTAAAAGCCATGTCCTGTGCTAAATAACTGTATGTGATTTCTATGTGTAAGTCTGAGCCAAGAGGTCAAAGAAAGAAATGCTGTCAGTATGAGCAATCTGCCTGGTCAGGGGGAGCTCAGAGACGTGAACAGAGAAAGCACTATCTGGGAAATGAAGAAGTGAGCAGGGGGATGCACATACACGCACTTTCACCCATGCCCACAATCCCCCTAGACCCTTCAGTAGCCTGGCAAACTTCTTTTACATATCTTCTACAGCTGAGAAAGTGTCCAGGTAGTACTTGGAGATACCTAGAACTGCATATTGCATTGCAACAAAGCTTGGGCACGATGACATTTTTCTGGGCTACAGGACTCAGTTGAGCTTAAGTGTACCCATGTGTCCATCATATGTTCAAGCTACCCAGCATTATTTTTGCTCTAAAGAACCCCTGAGTGATGGAGAAATGAGGAGATATGCTAGATATAGAAAGCGGCTCTCCCAGTGCCTGCTGCAGCACACTGGCCTCTTGGCCATGCTAACATTTTCAATATGCCTGCAAGTTTCCCATATATAGTGTATTTCCCAGCCTTTGAGCCTTGCTGAGGCATCACTGCCTTCCCTTGAAGCAATACAAGGCATTCATGAAGTTTCTGTGCTGAACTGTGGGAAAAGAGCAGCAAGAAGCTGTGACCCCTGGGTAAGAGCATGCTTTGGAAACACTGTCATCAAAAAATCAACACATCAGTCCAGAAGGCCCACAGACAGCCGATCCCCTCCAGCCTTATCACAGGGAGAGCTCCTGTGGATGCTGAGGCAGCAGCCACCGGACATTTTTGAGATGTTTATTCTATCCTGTGTTGATATTGAAGTCAATACGATAACTAAAAATAAAGATTAAAAAAAGTACACTGCAGCTATTTGTTCTTGAATTGTTGTATTTACCCATACCAGCCCAGATTGCCATTTAGGCAGGCCTGTAATCCCAGATGTTCAGTCATTTTCAGCAACATGGTCATATCCCAGAAGATTTAGGCTGCTGGAGCAACTATATTAAACACGCCTGTAATTTTCCACTGTAACTGGAAGATTGCATTCCTCAGGGGTGAGCAATCGCTGACTGGACAGGCCCTGTGCACATGCAGGCAGCACAGCCCTGAGTCCTCTCCAGCCTCTCTCCATGGCGGGAGGCCACAGCACTTCTGTAGCCCAAAAGGGCTTGGTCTGGGATGAGGAGGCTCCCACAAGTAGCATATCCCAGGAGCCGGGGGGCATGCTGCTAAGGATCCATGGGCAGCTGCTGCTGCAGGCATGGATGTGGCTGAGCCTACAGGTGGCTTCTCCACTGGCTCTCCTTGCACTCAGAGCCTGTAGGCATGGTTAGTGTCTGTTGAGGTGATCCAAAGAGAAAAATGGTCCTTAGCAGAATAAAAGCAGATGATTCACCTAATCACCTGCTGCTTCCTGATGTGTAGGCTGGGCAGAGGTACTCATCACAAAGGTCCTGCACAGCTGGGGAGACTCACCTTGCCTGCAGGTACTGGTGAGCAGAGTGTGTAAGGCCACCTTTCTGAGGGAGGACGTGGCATGTCCCTCTGAGAACCCAGTTTCAGGTTAGTGAAAACTAATGGGCAGATTTGTGTGGCTTATTGTACCTTCTTCCACAGGTAGCAGTGGTGGCAGAGGACAGTAGAGAAAGCTTCACTCACACAGCAGTGTGAGTTTGGCTTAGTGCCTGGTCCTGGCAATACTTAGAGCACAGGACTTGCCTCAGAGAGTGCAAGGCGGCATTGAAAACTAGTTGGAGCCAGGCGTTCCCTTCTCTGTGCCAGAGCATCTGCTGAGAGCTCATGTGCCAGAGAGTGGAGAGCTCATGTCCACCAGAAAGAGTGAAGGAGGTGTCCTGTGAGTTCCTTGGAGGAATACAGGTTTGGATCATGTGTTGCTGCGCTGGAGGGGCTGTATTGCCATGTCAGTGTCAGCCAGGGTCAGTGTTGTAGTGGCAGCTGGTTCCAACACACCAGCTTTACCTCCTCCAGCCCAAGCACGTTACCAACAGGACTCACTCCTGCAGTGCTGGCAGACAACCAGGAGCACGGGGGCTCTGGCAGGCAGCCCCCGCCCCTATCAGTGACCCCCAGCCACTGCTTACACCTGGCCTCCAGCCTTGGACAAAGGCTGGATGAAGACTCCACCATGCTTCCTTCAGCAGCAGGGAGGTACTTGTTCCTCAGGTGCAGGTGAGGCATAAGGACAGCCTGAGGATGTTCTAGGGAGAACTGTGGCAATTCCCATCTTTGGTTCCTGAAAATCCAGCACTCACCTCTGCTCCCCTCTTGACAGGAGCAGCACAATCCAGAAAGGGCAGCCTGGCCTCAGCTGCCAGCTTTGCCCGCATCAGTGGGGCAATTCTGGAAGAAAAGACCCTTTTGTGGCTGCTGTTGCCAACTTTGATTATGACTGGGTTGGTTTTCCTGCCACTGATTTTTGTCACATAGAAGGACTGGTCAAGGTATTGCTACTCTTGGAATCATCAAGCAATACATCTACACTTCAGGTGGGCAGAGACAGACATTCTCTTCTCATACACATAACAGAGGGGAGTAAACAGACAAACCAGGCAGGCTGCTTGCATTAACTCACTGAGCTGCAAAGACTTACTGTCCAAAGAAGCATTTCTTGCCAAGGAGGGCCTGGCTGGCCATCTTGTGATCTCACATGAATAGAGGGATATTAAAGGTCTAGACGCTAAGTCCTCTGAGGAGTGGCTGAGGGAGCTGGGATTGTTCAGCCTGGAGAGAAGGAAGTTCAGGGGAGAGCTCTCTCTCTCTACAACCACATGAAAGGAGACAAGACAAGAGCACGTAATCTCAAGCTGTGCCAAGCGAGGTACAGGTTGAACATCAGGAATAATTCCTTCACAGGAAGGATGTTAAACATTGTAATGGGCTGTCCAGGGAGCTGGTGGAGTCACCATCCCTGGAGATGTTCCAGAAACATCTGGGCATTGCACTTAGGGCCATGGTCTAGCTGATCAGGTGGTGCTTGGTCAAAACTTGAATTCAATGATATCAGAGGTCTTTTCCAACCTAACTGGTTCTGTGATTCTTTGATATCCACCTCACTTGCTCCTGGTAATGGGACACTTCTTCCAGCCAAAATCCCCTGACAGAAATTTCTCATGGGCAGATTTGTCCCATAGGAGTTAAAGCCTTTCCTCCATAAAGCCATCAGTGCCCAGCTCCAAGGCTAGGACAGGAGTCAGACAAGATGCCATAAGCAGCACTGCTGACAAAGCCATCCAGGTTCCCTACAGTGCTTGAGCTGGCTGGGATGGTGGGATCACACCCTCCAGCTTTCACAAGGTCACATTAATCAACTAGCCATTGCTAATGTATTTTTAGTGGCATTAAAATAAAATGGAGCTAAAAATATGCCAAGCAGGTAAAGCCACAGTTTTAAATCAAAACAGAGCTATTGGAGGCTCTTAGTCTCCGAGTGGCTCCATAGGAGAGCCTGTCCCTGCGCTCTGCTCTGCTGGGGAGATGGGTGCTGCCGCAGTCACTGATTAACCGCCCGCCCAGGGAGCTGCTGCCCACACTCCGCATTATGTCTTGACCCCCTGGCCACTAATTTCTGATGCTTGACTTCACTCTGCAGTGTTTTTATAGACTTTTTGCCACAGCACTTGTTTCCCACAGCCTTTTGTTTCCCCTTAGTAGTTTCAAATGTAGGGAAAAAACCTTATTTCTGCCATCCCTGACTTGCTTCTTATAAGTACCTGCTCTGCAGCTCAGCCTTCAAGCTTGTGTGGAAGCAAGGATCTGGCCAGCTTTGAAAATATTTAGGTACAATTTCCCTTCTTATGAGAAGAGCTTATAAACCTCCAAAAACAAGCGGTGAAATGGGATTTTTGTGAGCCATCCGTGCTACTTCGCTTTTTACCACATGTTGAATTTTACCCCTCAACCAGAGAGGAAAATATCTCCCATGGCAGCTTCTCCTCACCCAGTGGAATCTTTGCTTATGCTCTTTAGTGCAGGCATGAAGACCCTGCTGCCATTGGCATAAACAGTAACAGGAGAAGATGATGTTGAAATCATATTATATTTATTACATACATGAGATACAAAACCAAATTACCAAAATAGTATCTTTTTGTGAGTCCACAGGACTTTGAAAGAAAAATACATACGTAAAGTGGATTGGTAGAGTCGTGACTTTTCTGGTGTTGTACGTCTTCTTTCCCCTCACTCATTAACAAAATATATGCTATGCAATGTGGCTTAAAGATGCTTTACAGAAAATACATATTTTAGTGCTGAAAACTGCAGTAAACTGTGCTATAGTTCATACTGGTGTTAATGAGGAAGTATAATGGCTGTATATATTGCAAACAATAACACAGAAGAAAACAAATAAAATGTTCAGTTTTAAATACTAACATAAAAATAAAATATACTCCAGGCCCACCATGAATCGCTGGGTTGTGATACGTGAATGCAAGTGATTTCTGTTCCCTGCATCCACTCCTTTTCCTGCAGTCGGAGTTTTTCTCCTCCAGCAATTGCATTTTTATCTCAAAGTCTCTTCTCACTCTGTTTGCAAAGTCTTGCTGGAGTCCTGCCCACGGGGTCCAAGTGCTGGTCTGAAGCTGGGACTTCAGTGCAAATACTTTGTCTTTCAGATTGCATCCTCAGATATTCTGAGTGGCCAGTGCCAGGCTGGCCATTCCCTTTATACTGTTAATGCTGTCCACCTGCGGGGGGTCTTCAGGAGTGCTTCTGTTTCAGGGAGTTTTTTTCACGTGCCACCTTCAAATTCTTCTTTCCCCAACACAATTAGTCTTCCCGCACCGTGAAGTGGCAGGTAGTAAAGTGCTTTATACAATGAAATATTTACACTAGGGCTAGGTTCATTTTTTAACACTTCAAGGACAAAAGCTCAGAGACGCTGTACCCTCTGCAGCTGGCTCTTCTCTGCAGCCACGCAGTGGGTAGAGAGCTGGCCTCTGCCCTGCATCACACCTGTGCCAAGGCAGAGGGATTCAATTCACTCCAGCAGCTCCCCCCTCAAAAGCATCGGCAGAGAATCTAGTCCCTGAAACCTTCAGCAGGGCAAACAGGTTAAAAGCAAGTGGCACCCAATACTCTCTGACGGGTGTCATGTCCTAACCTGTAAGGGGGGGTTTCTAAAGAGTGGTTGTCATTGCCACGCTGGTGCCAGCACCTACCCACTGCTGTGGCCATTGCCTTCCCAACAGACTCCTCTGGGAGCCTCTGGAAGTCACTCAGGATCCACGCTAGTGGCACTGGCAGTGTTTTGCTTGTCAGCAGTAGCTCTTCTAGGGTGGCAACTTAGTCTTGGGTGATCAGTGACTTCATGGGAGTTGCTCCAACGTTGCACTGGAGCGAGACAAGCATCTGCCACCCTTCCTTTCATTTCCCTCAATATAAGGATGAGCAGGGCTCAGGTGAGGCCCTGACAAGGAAGCTATAGGCAAGTGAAAGAACAGTGGCCAGAAAGGGTTAAATTAGACAGCGCCTACAACTCTGAATGCCTCACTACATATTTTGGCACTATTTTCTTACATTCCAGTTTTCATGCTAGAGGTCTTCTCTCTGTGGAGGCTGTTGCATTTTGTGCATAAAGAAATGCCCTAGGCAGTCGCACACCTCTAGTTGCAGTCTCTTTTCAAAATCTCCAAGACCTTTCTTCCAAGAGCCGACTTCCACTGATGGACAAAACTTTTCATGTTGACCATGAGTCTGCCAGTTCGGACGTCCTCGTGTCCTGCCACAAGATACTCCAAGCCTGCAAACCAGCAAAGCAGTCAGGGACTGCACAGTACCGTGACTAAGAGGCCTATTGAGCTACAAAGTCAGCCTGGATATCTAGTCCCATGTGAAAAAGCACTTACACAAAGAAATATTTATACATATTGACTCTCACATATATCTGTATGTCTATAGCTCTGTCTGTATCTATGGAAAAATGACCCCTGTGGCTACCTGTCGGTGAGATGCCGTACACCAAACGTGATTTTGTTAGCTTCTAAATTTAAATGAAAGCTGAACTCTGCGGGCGGCACTGCAAGTTTTTATACCTCTTTTGGGAACTGCTGTTTACCTTCATTTGGCAGCCATCTGCCTCACTTCTCCCTGAATAAATCTGGGCCTGGAAGTCAGTTCAGCAAATTCCAGGAATGGAACAGTGCAAGATGGTCCAATGTCTGGTGTTCTGCTTGGAGTGGTCAGTGGTCAAAGGCATGCCAGGCCCCACTGAGAGGCAACACTAAATGTGCTGGCACAAGTACCCTACAAGAGCCTGAAGGAGTGGCTGTCACACTGAAAAGAACTGCTAATTTCTGCCTCTGCCAGATGTTTTAGAGACATGAGAGCAGGGTCTGACAAAACCTCAACTGGTGGTCCAGAAACAGACAGAAAGGGCTCTAGTGTGTCCCTGTAGTGCCCTGCTGCAGGGCTTGCCTCAGGCACCCAGGTCTGCACTTGAATTTCAGGACGCGACTCAAAGAGTGCTTGGAACCAGGTAACAACTGCTAAAAAGGGGGAAAGAGCAAAGCCTTTGGCTTGAATTAGCTAAAGAAACACTGCCACTGAACCAAACAGCCTAAATGGGCCACAAATGTGCCATAAATGGGGATCACAAGGAGGATAATCCCTTCCATGGCAGGAGGAGCTCCCTGCCAGGGTCAGCATCCCACTGCAGAACATTTAGGCTACAGCCAGCATTAGACCCCTCCTGTACCCACTTCTTGCACCAGTCTGGGGAGCACAATGTGCTGGTGCAAACCAGGCACGGGAGATGGGCCTCCCCCAATGCTCTCAGTCATCCTGCCCCACCCTGGGTGCAGCGGGGAGTCTGCTTGTGTTGTCTTGGGTTTTCATTCTGCAGTCCAGAATAAAGGGAGGGTGCCTCCCAAGTTAAAGGTCAAGCATGCTTTTCTTTATTTCAATACCATCCACTGTATACTTTATCTGAGTTTTTGGGCACACATCCTCTTTTCTGCCAAGTAAACTCAGGATATGTGTGTGGCACCATCGCCCTTCACAAGACATTAATTTTGGCCAAGTCAACCTTGCTGCTATAAACATCACTTTTCAAGGGTTCCTGAATTTATTTCCCTTGAGAGAGAAATGTGGTATGAGCAGAGAGTAAGCAAATATTGCTGTGGTTGCTGATTGTGTAGGGCTTTCTAGATTTTCAACCTGATGCTACAAAACTGTAAAACTAAAATGAGTCAAATGACTGAGATACCACAAGCCAGGACTTGAGGCTGTACAGTTTGCCCTGGCAGGCTGCTCTCTGTCTCTCTGTGTCTGTGCTTGGCAGAGCCAAGAAAAGGAAGGGCTCCTGTTCCCTTGAAAACAGATGAGACTTTTACATCTACCAGCTCAGTGTCCCCCCAAAAGCAGAATCTGCCTCTCTGGGGGTGTGTGGAGCAGAAGGTGTGCAAGGGTGGTGAAAGGGTTCCCCTTGAAGGAACTTAAGCACGTTTTTCATATCAAAATAGCCCACAGAGATTTAATAAATGCTTGGAGTTTTTTTCTTGTCAGAGCCTTTAAGAGCCTACTCTCCTTTTGGTGTCCCTTTACTTTTCTAAAACTGAATAAAAACACATTTATCTTACTTTTATGTTTATCTTTGATCTCCTCTATATTTTTGGGAGATGTGATTTCCATTATAGCTGTATGTCAGAAAATTGTTTTATGTCAGCTTTACTTTTCATCCAGCTGTTTTTGGTTTATACACATGTAGGTCATAAGCTCTTGGGTTGAATCTGCTAATATAGTATTGCAAACCTCTCAGAAATGAGCATGGTAGCTAAAGAAAATAATAAATTTAAGAAAAAAAAAAAAATCTGGGATCCTTTTTCCCCCCTTTGAAATTATTGAATCTTAAAGATTCACTCAACGGATGTTTTCAAGTTTCCTATTTGCACCAAACTTCACAACTTCATTTTAACATGAAGGCTGAGACTAATTTATACTCATGGGACCAGCAGCTGCATTTCAAAACAATACCAAGCTGTGCCATGTAAATCATGGGAGCTGGCAAGGAAGTAACAACAGAGTAACACCTGATGTGTCAGACACCTGGACTATCACTAAAGACAGTTGCCTCTCCACCTTTCTGCTCTTGTCTAAGAGACCTCCATTGATTCTGTGATTAATGCTGTCTTTTCATCTGTTGGGGAAAATCAGTGAAGCTGCTCTGAAGTTAGTGGAGTGGCAAAGCTGGGTGTCAGGTGTGGGGCTGCCCTGCAGGCTCAGTTTTGGACAGCTTCCATTGCATTCCTTCAGGTTCACATCAAGGCAGCTGCATCTGGGCTTTCTTGCTTGTGTTTTCATTGCATATGGAAAAATAAAACAGCTATATCTATTTGATTAGTGATTTATGGTGTTCCAGCAATATCTAAAGTCTTACTGCACTTGAACAGTAGAGCCCTACCTAGCGCTGCTGATTCATCTGACCTTTGCACCTGACAAGACTCCCTAGCTACATCTGCACCATCACGGCAGCTTGCCTTCAAAACCAGACAGTCACTCCTGTGAACATGAAAGAAGACTGCAAACACCTCATCAGTGAAAAACCTTTCTGCACAACCCAGCCTCACAGACAGCCCTGTTCCCCTAGTTCCTAGTGTCGCACGTGAAAGGGACATCTCAGCAACTAAGTCAATGCTTCCATTACCAATTTCCCAGTGGTGTATACACCTTATGGAAAGAAAGCCCTTTATCTGAATTAGTTGATAACTGCTCATTTATCTTGGAGTTGTGAAGAGAGGTGTGTCAGCTGGAGCTTAGTTTTGTTCTGTGGAAGAAACCCCTGAATCTGCATGTCCTCGTCCACATTGGAGACTGCATGTACTGTTTAGCCACCACTGGTTATACTCCATTTCAATACAAGAAGATGGGGAAAAAACTGTAGAGCTCTCCTCTCACTGCATAAGAAAATTTCTTCCAAATCTTGTAATGTAAATTTGTGTTACTTGCAAAGAGAAATCTTCCCTTGAGTTTAGATTAGAACTTCAGTACAGTATCATGACTGAAATTAGATGTAAATGTGTTTTTATGGATTCAAATTAGCTCTAGCTTTGAAAGATACATCATGAAATTGTGGCATGATGTGCACCTCCCTTTCTCTGGGAACAGAGACAGGTCAAACTGAAAGTCTCTTACTATGCCACATAAAGATATTTGTATTTTTCAAAGTCTATAGGATGAACCATGTTTTTCTCTATGAAATTCCAATATAATGGAGATTGCTGTTGGAATCCAAGTGATGTAACAGCCCATAATTTTTAATCAGCACTGGGCTGCATTCTCAGCTCATTGGTATGAGGGGATAGAGGGGCAGGAATGAAATCTGTGTATATGTGGTGGGGATCTACTGTTCAGGGATTCAAACCTACCAGGATTGAGGATGGGACAAGTGCAGCCTCTGTTAGTCCAGGACTCAGGGTATAGTGTCCTCTTGCCCCGGAGGATCTTCAGCTTTGTGGATTTCAAGACTTTCTTGATTTTCACACTGACTTCTGCATGGGAGCCTTTGTCATGAGCTGACAAGATCTTCGTCTTGATCACTGGGAACACAGGAATTCAAAACCAGGAATACACAAAGTATTTGCAGTGCTCTCTTCTTCTTCCTGGTCTAGTGCTGGTGTCTGGGTGAAGCAGTGAGGATAATTGCTTTGTTACAGTGGAGTTATCCCAGTGCTCCTTCCTGGGGAGCCCAGAATCAGAGCAGCTGCCGGGGAGCGCTTACATCCCCACACCCATGGGCAGAAATGCTGCCAGTTGTTTTGCCCATGGCCCCTGGAACTGCCATGAGGGTGAGGTCTCATTTTCCTACAGAGCTCAGCAAACCCCTTGGGTTCCTCAGCACTTTTGGAAGTCAACTGGATTTAGGGATGGACCTGGAGGCTTTGCTGGCCTCAGCCTGGGCAGCCCGGGCAGCAGGAGGGGTGTGAGGACCTGCCCTCATCCCACCCTGGTGCCAGTCCTGCTGCTTTGCAGAACTGCCAAATCCAAATTCAGTGGAGGAGAGTGAGACATTGGTGGGGACTGGGGCAAATCAGGGAGTATTTTGAGCTCACTCATACCTACAGGCACATTCCCACCACCTGGCATTCCACTGCTGAGCCCCTGTGTGGTGGAGGCTCAGGGCTCAGTTCCTCCACCCGACCCATACTGGTAGGTATCCCCATATGGTGGTGCTTTATTCAGCACTCATGTTGGGAAGCTCAGGGCAGCCTCTCACAGTGTGGCCTCCTGGAGCTCATGATGAGCCCCGTAATTCATCCGTCTCTCTAGTTTAGCTGACACCTTTGCATGTTTACTGATGAAAGGGGGGGAAGCCTGAGTGCACTTTAGATAAGATTTATGAACTTGGAGGTTTTGTGACTTTTCTTTTTTTTTCAATTTCTTATCTTTTGCAAGATTAAATACAGTTACTATCGTGGCTGGGAAACAAAGCAGAGCAGAATCAAATTTTTTCCTAATATCACTAAGCCAGCGCTGTATTTCAACAACTGGCAGCCCCTTGAACTCCCCTTCGTGGGTTGCTCTGCAGCCTGCAGAGGTATCTCTCTGTGCATTTTCAACTCCAGTGTGAGACGAAACAGGTGCAAGAGACCCCTGCAAGAGGTTCCTTGCAAAGGAGGGGAGTGCTGCACAGAGCATTCCTTGCTGTGCCACAGTGTGAAGGAGGCAATACATTGGCACACACCAGGGAGGTCTTGGGAAATAAAGTGTCTCTTCTCATTCTTTTAAATCCAAGAGACACATAGACAATATACATCACCCCATTGCAACAGCTGAACTTTGTTGACAGGGGGAAGTTCCCAGTAGCTGCTGGAATTGTTTTATCCATGAAGTGGTGATCACAGTCCCTCCTCACGTTCAGTATCATTCAAATACAGTAATTTCTAGACTCCGATTAGGGCAGTTCATCTACAGACAGCGTTTCAGTGATCCATTTTTGGTAACAGTGGTTTATAGTCTGTCTTGGACCTAGAGAACCTCCCAGGGACGCTTCCAGCTCTTGTCCTCCCATGATTTTTGAACATGGGTGTTTTGATAGCAAGAGAGATTGGTAACATAACAAGATGCTTCACCCACCTTGACTCGATGGTATCTATACATTTTGGTTGAAGATTTGCCTTTAGACTAAGTATCCCGGGGGTGTGCCAGGATGGTGCTGTGCACACACAGCACATCTCATGCTTTATATACACATATGCACTGCCTCACAGCACCTCCCTTTACAGCCCCCTCACCCACAACTCACCATAGGTGTACTTCATCTCGCAGAAGACCTTGGGATTCCCTAAAACTTGCTCTTTGCATTCGCATTTACCTGGGGAAGAAGAAGGAAGCAAATGTCTGTGAATTGTGCTTAAAAGACAGAAGTATTTGCAGGCAGAGCCCAGGAACTGCCAAAGGTTTTTCAAGTGGTCCACAGGCCTCATGCAAAAAAAAGAAGCTTGCAAATGTTTTCAGATTGAGAGTGAATACAGAATCTTAATCCAAGGGCAATTACTTCTTGTTTACAACTAGAAGAGAAGGAAAACAAAGGCCTTATTATTTTGCCTTGGGATGCAAATAACATGCGTATCTTCCCCTGTGGTATTTTCCACACCGTAATGTACCAGACAAAATTTTAAAAGGAAATGTTGCAGAGGTTAAGGCAGATTAATGACTTCCGTGATTTTAGAACAAAGAATAACACGATATACTTATCTACATTTAAAATGAAGTGGCCTAGACAAATGATGGAGCTTTCCTCTCAATTAACTCAATTATTGTATCTGCGAGATGTTATCAAGCTGCTCTCTGAAAATGGAGCAAATGACGCTTACTTGCTTGCATGCAGCGGCTGCAAGGGTGGACAGCTTGGTGCTGCCCCATCAACCTTCATGTAGCACCCACCTCCCCCAGGCTGGGAACACAGGAGGGAAATAACTTCCTCCGCTGCATGCTAGACCATCTCAAATTGCATCATAAGCTGCAAGGGATGCCGAAATTGTTGTGGGTATTGGGGAACTAAATTCTGAGTTAGAAATCCCCTAACTACCCACCAGGGAAGTGGCAAATCCCACCCTTTAAATGAAGTTGCTGGTTTGTCGAGTTTTAGGGAATATAAGGATACCTTTAAAACATGATGGTCAAGTAAAACATGAGGGTATTCAGCCTTGAAATTCAGAGCTGGGACTGCAAATTCTTGCCTTACAACAGCTAAATGCTGGGTACAGGCACTCAGCATGGAGCATCTGCCTAATGGGTTTGCGCATCCTTGCACTGATGGGATGAACCATAAGGCTCCCCTGGCTCTTGGAGGGGAAGGAGGTGGTCACAAGGACATTCCTCCACATGTTAGTGGGGGAATGTCCATTCTGCCTGCAACTGCCAGGGTGCTAACTACAAGTCAGTGCAGAAGACTAGGTCTGCACTGGCTGCTGGTGGGAGGGATTGGGCAGGTGAAACACGTGCAAAGCCGCAGTCCTACCAGAGTGCCGGAGAGCTGAGAAGCCCTGCTCATCCTCCCAGCCCCAGGTGGGCTCACTCTCGTTGAGCACTGCTTGGAAAGGAGGTGCTTCATTGTGCCAGGTCACATCTGAGCTGTTAAGGGGAAAGGGAGATGGTCAACCTTCTTCTGGGAGCCAGAGGAAAGCAGGGCCACTACCAACCCATCCATCCTCCAGGCACAACGTGACTGTGTGTCTTGATGATGGTAAACGCAAGAGGCAGTTTTGGAAGGTGAACAGGTTGAGTGTTGTCAGAGAAGATCATGAATCCATCTTGGGTTTAAAATATATTATACGGATTTACATACCACAAATGTCTTCAGTCTGGTAAAAAAGCAACATGTCAGATTTGGAGAGTTGGGTATTATTAAAATGTGCTGTCCTCTAAAAGTCAGAGCTTGACCCAAGCCCAACACAGTCAACATAAGCTGAGTTATTGCAGCAAAATTAAGCCTTTGGTCTCCTCTCACTCAGATGCCTCTGAAGCACACATTTTGCTTGTGCAGAGGAAACAATGGAAGGTTATGGAAAACACTCGATACATTAACACCAGCACTGAGAGCAAAAATTGCAACATCGCTGGTGCTCTGCCATGGCGTGCCAGGTACCCAACAGAACCACACCCTCAGCTCCCACTCTATCCCCATGTCTCGGCCATCCCGAACCCCAAGCATTTTACATAGTGGATACTTTTCAGCCTGCTTGCCACGTGTAAATAGTGCCTTCCCTGGAAGGGAGATCACAGAGGTATGTAGAGGCTGGGAGGGGGTGGCCAAGACGCCCCAGCTCACCTGCTGCTGTGGCAGTCACCGGTGTGGGGGTCGCAGCTGCGGGCGCAGTCGCAGGGGCGGCAGCCGTAGGCACCGAAGCCCCAGTAGCCAGGGAGGCAGTGGTCACAGCGGGGCCCTGCCACGCCGGGCTTGCAGGGGCAGTCGCCGGTGCTGGGGTCACAGAAGGTGCGGGGACCCAGGGGGAGCACGGCCGATCCCACGGGGTGGCAGGAGCAAGCTGCAGGGGAGGGACACCGTGAGGGACAGAGCATCTGTGAGTGCACAACCTCTGCATCACAAAGACGCAGGGGGATGCCTGCAAAACCACCTCTCTGCCTAGGGACACCTCTGGAGTTTCTGGGCTTTTTTATCCCTCACCCACATGAATCTGAGCAGTCTCCCTTTGGAATCTGTAGAATTTTAACTTTTGTGAGCTAGTTTTAAATTAGTCAACCTACCCTGGTGTCGTGTTATGTTTTGCCAAACAGGCCTTTATTACTTTCCTTGAAGCATCTGAATTCTAATCCGGCCAAGTACCCAGGGATGTGCCCGTCTCACTGTGATGTTTAAGCAGCTGTGGCTGCTTCATTGCAAAAATGAATCAGAGCATAATTGCTTTTTAAAGTAATAACAACTGTCTTGCATCCAGGAGGTTTAAAAAACCCTCAGAACAGTCATTTTAATTAAAGTGGAGGCTGAGCAAAAAGTACCCCTCTGTCTCTGTCTGATTTTTAAAGCCATCAACTAAAAACATTAGGAAAAAAGAATGAGGAAACTGACAGCTCAGAGATAGGCTTTTGCATATTCTCCAGGACGCAGGTTTGCAGAGTGCATGTCAGAAATGCCAGCTGCTCTCTTTCCTCCCTCACAGCCCCTTGCATCAGAACAATGCACTAGAAGTGTACTGGCACATACTGGATTCTCAGAAAGGATGCCCTAAAATAGGTGGTGTGAAGTTTTCCTTACCTACTCCTTAGGGTTTTTTTTTTACATAAACATAATTTATGTCTGTTACAAGGCTACTTTCCCCCAGAGATGTTAATATTTTCAAAGAACAGAAATACAGGTATCAAAAGCATGAGCCAAACCTCTGACCATGTGGCCAGGTCATTAGGCCATGCGGTGACCCGCAGGACCAGTAACTGGGTGACTTGTGCTCTTCTCGCCTCAGGGTTTGGTTCTCTGATCAGGATGTGGTACAGTCAGCCTTACACATTATGGCAAAAAATTCCCTGCTGAAAGACCTTTGCCCAAAGCTTCATTTATGTAAAAAATGAGTTTCCTGAGAAAATTCTACCTGTAGGAAATATTTTCACTAAATTCTAATACCAATCTTTCTATCTTGCAACTGTGAAGGCAATAGGGCAGGAAAGTCACTACAGGCAACATATTTCTTTCTCTTAAAGTACTTATTGCTGCACACATACATTTAATTTTGCTCTGACAACATTTTTGTGGTTTCAGGAATCTGCCATACCTGGAGTATAGTTTCAAAATATTAAAGGATAGATTAATATTGGCAGTTAACTTGGAGGTGACTATGATTCCAACATCTTTGCCAAAGTAATCCCCAAATTTTCCCCACCCTTTCCACTCACAAACAAATATAATTATATAAAATTAAAAGATTAGAAAGCCTCTCCACAAACTGTGTAAGTAGCTGCAGGCAGTGAACTCTGGTACCTTTAATAGCATAGTTTTCAACAGTGTGCACTGAGACTTGCATACCTTTCTCCTTAAGTCTGTGAAGTGTTTTACACCTGATACATATAGCCAAATGCTCTCTTTTCCTACTAGATGAGGAGGGTATTTCTGGCATTCCTCAGGCCCTTCAGGGGAAATATCAAGCACTTAAGGCTCTTCTATTCTCCTCCAGTTAATGAGATAAACCCACTGCTCAGCCAGAGATTTGGTCCTGTTTTGGTCAGGTTTCAGCTGAATTTTACACACAACCCCATCGGGGTTGGAGCTTTTATGTTTTAGACAATTCCTTTACACACCTTTTTTTCTTTCTAATATAAAATTTAACATCAGTGGCAACACTACGGTGAAGCAAGAATATTAAATTTACAAAAGCTGTTATGAAAAAGAGCAGCAAACTCATAGGCAATTAAAAAGACAACTAAAATGAGAACGTAGTTGGCTAAACTTTTTTATAAAAGCCACAAAGAGGTGTTTTGTAAAGGCTGGTAATTTCTAACAAGCTTGCATATCCACTTCCATGGATCCCATCCTTCCTGGCTGCTCCTCAATGAACCACCAAGGTGTCAATCTGCTTTCCAGTGGTGCCTGGGAAATTGAAGGTTTTTGCTCTTGGATCTTGGGTGAAAGCCCAAGATGACACTAAGTGGCATTAATCTGAATGGTTTGGGTTGCTAATTTTCAGCACAGTAAATGTTTGTGATGGGCTGCAACGGGAACTGGCTGACCAATGCAGACATAAAGTGAAGCCCATCACTATGCACCAAGCACAGAAATGAGGCTCTAGAACTCAAATATGTGTTGTACCACATTTGAAAAAAATGCATGGAAAAAGGATGGAGTGCTTCCATACTACAGCAAGGGCAGGAATAAAAAGATTGCAGGACTGATTATACAACAAAGGTGGAGCTATTGGTTCCTCATGGGCAGCTGTGCTGTGTTGGTTTTAGACCCCATTTTCCTCCTCCCACACAATCTGCACCTTACTGTAGCACAGGTAGTGGGAGACCCACATCCAGGAAGGTGAGAGGAGCAGCTGAGCATCAGAAAAAGCAGATACAGTGTTGGATGGCATTTCATTGTGGATGCAGATGAAGAGTGTAAGACTCTCAGTGTGAGGCTTCTGCACAGTGCCTGTCCCGTGTGCCATGGCCACCTCACCAGAGAGGCTGGGGGTTTCCACAGCCAAAGGAGCCCTTCCAAGAGAAAGAATGGCTGGGCCCCAGCAGTGGATCAAGAGAAACCTTCCACAAGCTTGACCTTTTTGCTTTCTTTTTGATTTGTAAGCAGCATTGCTAAAAATGCCAATTTACCAGCCTGTACTACGTAACAGTATTCCGCGTGTGACTTCCATGCACATATGAATTAACAGCTGCCTGTCCTGACATTGCATATGCTGATTGGGATGGAAAATCAGTGAGTGCGATGCCAGCAGAACTGGATTTCCCCACCCTGGATTGGTGATACTGTTGAGGTTTCCTCGGCTGCCAGCTAACCTTTGGAAATGACAAATATTTACCCTCAAAAATCCTACAGTTGAAAAGCAAAATAAACTTGGCAATTATAAAACTCGATTTTACTGTCTGCCACTGTACTGTAGCTGAGGCTTAAAAACTCATGAGGATGGAAAGAAAAGGACTCATAGGTATGGTGGGGGGAAAGAATCATCAGATTGGTGTTTTAAACATCAGAATATTTCATTTTATCAGGTACACACCTACTCCTGAGTAAATATTATATACACTCTTTGCCTACAAGAATCTTTAAAGTATCCTTAAAGATTATGGCTTAACAACTCCTTTATTTACTTTGACCTAGGTATTTTCAAATTTTTAATGGTTGAACAATAATGGTGTCTCGAGCCAGAAACAAGCAGGCAATGCCATGGCCTTCCCAAGAAAGAATAATAGGGCTCCACGCACGTCCGTTGTTATTGCAGATCATGGCATGGTCCTTGGAAATGTTCCAGACATAGGCTGTAATTGATCTTATATAATTTAATTTAACAGCCATTAGTCATTTTCTACGGCCCTGCAGCTGCCATCTCCCCCATGAGATGCTGGGTCCCTGGGTGCAGGGAGCATTCCCAGCAGCAGGAGACCAGAAGCGAAGAGGTGAAGGGGTCTTAGGGAGGAGTGCATTTGTGAGGGTTTGAAAAGTCCAGAGAGAAATCATCTGTGAGTTTCTAGTAACAGGGTCTCTTAAAAGAAAGCATTCAGATAATCCATATATTTGTGGAATTCAGTTTGTGCTAGGAAAAGTGGTGTTTCTCAGATACTTAAGGGAGTATCGTGCTCTGCAATTCATAAATGCAGAAAAAAAAAAAGAGTGATGAAGTAGGTGTACTTAATGCAGAAGGTAAATAAATGTAAACTTTTTCTCACTATACTCTAGGGTATCTTAGAGTTCTTGTTAAATATATGTTATCTTTGGCTTTTAAATACCAGAGTTCATGAACATCTAGAGGTCCAAAAAGGTGGATTGTTGCATTAAATAGTAATGGAGGCACACTTTTTTTTCTTTTTTAAATGTAGAAAGTGGAATGCCATGGGCCAGTGATTCAGAGATGAATGCAGAAAGCCAAGAGAACCAAGCACTGGCATATGTCAACAAAAATACCTATTAATCATTTAATATCCACAGCTTCCTCAGGCTCATAAAGGTGGGGAGAAACTTTTTAATCAAGAATGCTGGAATTTGGCTATCATATAGCTAATGACATGATGTACTGCCTGACTTCATTAGCAATGGTCTAACTTGCACACAGGCACATGCACAGGGTTGGCAGCCATCCCTTCGAGCTGACGCTGCTTTGCAGCAGTATGTCCTGAGACCCCTTGTTTCCACCTGGCTTTGCAAGGAAGGAGGCTCTGTGCTGGCCAGCCCAGGAGGTGCCATTTGACTTCTTCTTGGATCCTGCAAACAGCCACAGATTATGGACTGGGCATTCTGGCACAAGGACAAGCCTACAGTGGTCCCTCATGAAACTCCATCACCTCAAGGGACTGAATGAGGTGACAAAGGAGATACAGGCCACTTTTACTGCTTCCAAGGTGAAGGGTGGTGACTTTAGGTGTCCATAAAACTGCACTCAACTCAGTGCCAAAGCTTCACTTGTCTTCAATGGCCTCAGAAAAGTGCATATTCTTCCCTGATGGGAGCTGGCATGTAAAGAATATCAGGAATTACAACCCTAGCAAAGGTACCAGAACCACAGTACAATGATGTTTCAGAGCCCATACAGAATTTATTTCAGTCTTCTGTCCTCTATTATCTACCAGTAGTCAATTAATCCTATTTGTTCTTTTTTTTAATCAGCAAGGATGAATCCTTGAGTTAGAAAAAACCATATAGCCTCTGCTTTGGGTCTGAATGCCAGACTTAAACCTGTTTTTTTACTAATGAGACTCTAAAACAAAAGTTCGTTGGCTGAGTTCTGGCAATAATTAAGGAGGGAAGCTTAGAACTTTGATGTATACAAGTCAGTAGTGAAACTTTTTAAAGTCATTAAATTCACAGTTTAAAAAAAAATATTGTGTACATACTACAGCAGTGAAGTAATTATTTACACAAGCAGTGGAGAACTGTGGTCAATTCTGTTTCCATAAAGAGAACTAGGGTTGTAAAACAGGCAGTTCAGCTGTTGCTGCTCCTCCTTGCAATGAGTGAAAGGTGAAGAGGAGGAGGACCTCTGCAAATGACTGGTGGGGCTGCTGGGAATCTCATGAGGATAATATACAGCAAGGGAGTGGGACAAAAGCAGTTGTTTCCCACCAGACCTCAACGAACAAAGTGAAACCTCACACACCCTCCCAGCCTGGGATGCAGCAGGAGGGTTTCCTCTTCCTTTACATGCAGGTACTTCTCCTTGAGAGGAGAGAGATGTGCTCAGTGCCTCCTCAAAAGACACAGCCAGGGTGTCAGTTGGATTTCTTTCTGTCACTTGTGAAGGTCCCCCTCATAGTAAGTGAGTCAGCGAGGAATGTGGTGAAGCCGGTGGGCGGCTGCAGGCTCAGAGAGGAGGGCATGCCTGCACCCCATATTTAGCTGACCAGTATAATGTTCTCAGCATGATTTGGGGATCCGGAGTCCCCCATGGTGAGTCACAGTGGTCCCTGGGGAGTGTGGCTTTTGGATCACTTCTTTGCTTGGGAAAGATTTAATTTCACATGCACCTGAATTATTGCTTTTAGTCCTGTCTCCTCAGTGTCCCACCTTCCAGAATATCACTTAACTTGTGTTCCTGTCTGTTCTTCCATACCCACCTGCTGCTGCTGCGAACACGAACTGGTGGGGAATACTATTTATCAGCTGCATCCCTGCTGGCTGAGGAACCTGATTCTGAGGTTGCAACAATCACCAAACAAGGAGAACACAAAAACAAGATGCAGCTTCTCCTCTCCAAAAATAGCAATAGGAGAAAGTAAACGAATCATCTCTCTTCCCCTGCCCTCAGGCTACAGGGATCCTTGGGACAGATTTGTCAACAGCATCTGCAGACTTTCAATACCCTGCAAATATCACCACAGCTTTTTGCAAGTAGTATCACAAAGAGGATTCAAAGACACTCCCTGTCCTTCACTGAAGCAAGAAGATTGCTCCAAGGAGGGGCAAGAAGATCTCACCTTTTGTTTGCCACTTTCCCACTTGAGAAGCCCTTCACTAGTACAAGATTGCTGACTTACGTTTGCAGGCATCTGGAGCAGAGAAGGGCTTCCTGAGGTCACGGTAGAAGCCCAGCTTGCAGCGCTGGCAGTGCTGCCCTTCCGTGTTGTGCTGACAGTTGTCACAGATGCCGCCACTGCGATTGCCCGACGCCAGCCACGCATCCATGTCAAAATGACAAGTGTCGGCATGCCCATTACACTTGCACGCTGAGGCACAGCCAAAGGGAACAGAAAGACTCATTAAGGCAGTGAAAGATACTGGTTTATAGGAAAGTCACACAAAACCTCAAACTATGTTTTGGAATGGGGACTTGACCTATGAACCTGTTATTCATTCAAATGCATGAAGTGTCACTACATATTCATCCACACTTCCCAACCTCTAGAGATAACACTTAAGGAAAAGTATTTTATTTTCAATACAGGTTTTCCAGTACAAGGACAGTCACAGGTAGGCAGGCCAGAACAGAGAGATCCACATTTACCAGTCCTGCTGAGGAAAGATCCTTCCCTCAAAGCTTTAGAAATCAGCACGGCCCTATGCAACATCTACCATGAAGGTGCTGTCAGGATGTTCTCTGCAGCTGATGGAGGAAAAAGGTAGGTGGAGGAGAGGTGTGTGAGAGAGGACAAGAATGCCCCTTACCCTGTGCTGGCAGTGGAGGAAATCTGCTTGCCCACATGACCGCAGTCAGGGGTCAAGTGAAATCTATTCCAATGCCTGTTCATCAAATGCTGCTGGTGTAAGTTGGGATTCACTGTCATTCCCTTGGGGATCATCCATACTGTAGTGACCATAGCTCACACAGGCAGGCTGATGGTAGCTTATGTATGGATAGCATCATAGCCAGGGCAGGATGGCACTCAGCAGGCCTGCAAACCTTCCTGGGGGGGTGTGGTTAGTCCTCAGTGCCCTTCTGGCTAGACTGCTGCTATTACTGAAGCAGGTGGCCCCATGACCTCTGCATTCCCCTGCTCCCTAGGCATCCTGTCTGGCACTGCAGAACTAATCTTCAAATCTCCAGAGCCCACGGCTCCTCTCACCCTCAGTGCCCAGGGGTGAGCAGAGCCCACATCCAGCAGCAGAAAGTCACACCTCCTGCAAATGTGTTTGTCAGTGGTGTCCATGGAGGGGACAAATCTGGCCCCTTGTCACCTCCAAGGTAGCCTGGCAGGCTGCAGTCTGCCCACAGCAGCAGACCTTATCTCCAGGAGATGCACTTGGGTCTCAGAGAAAGGCCAAACCAACAGACATCATGCTCTCGTGAGGACTTCCAAGTGAGGGGCTGTGCAAACAGGGCTCTCCTTGCCACACAAACATGTGGTGGGTGCTGAGCAGGGGCGTGGCAGAGACTCTTCACTCACTGAGCAGCTTGGAAAGCACCTACCCACCACCGCAGGATGTGCTGCCTCTTGGACACACAGAAGAAAGGCACGCATGGAGGAAGCATTTCACTCTGGCAGAGGCTCTGGTGACACCGTTCCTGACTGGCTACTTACACTGACACTCTCTGGGGGCTCCGGTTTTGCCGTCGGCAGCCTGCCAAGGCTGGTCATTGTAGAGCGGGGCGCAGTGCTGGCAGTGGGACCCTGCCGTGTTGTGCTTGCACATGCACCTCCCATGGACCTAGTAGGGGAAAGAGAGCAAGGATCACCCACAGCAAAGGCCAGAGTCTCCAGGGCACAAGCAATGCCCACACACAGGAAATAGTATGCCAGCTACATGATACTGCATGGACTAAAAAGAGGGATATAGCATGATGTCCAGTTCAGACAAGGGCAAATATTCTGTAGTTGCACTTTCAATTAGGTTAGTATGTGTAGATTTGCATGTCATGGTATTGTATAATCCTTGTATAATAACTTTTTTTT